>JALBZB010001050.1:0-13823 GCA_038050625.1 Pythium sp. MPC-2022a
GAGGAGATGGGCGCTCCTACGATCCATTCATAGTCTCATCTCTAATGTCTCTTGGGGTGCTTATGCCCGGTGCGCGCGGGGCCCCCCCCCCCCCGGGCGAGAAGAGCCAACAGCAGCAGCTTACAGCAGGAAAGAATCGGGTTCCATGGCATCACAACAGTATCCTTCAATGACCATGTGCCCATGTTCCTCTGAGCTCCAAGAGTTGGAGACTCTGAGTTTGCATTGCCCGCCAGTTGGCCAATGCGGACCAATGGTGCCTGTCCGTCTTTTGTCTGATACGCGCATTCATTGAACGGTATCCACATTGACAGTGAGTGTGGCCAATCCGAGCGGTTGGTGCTCACACACAGCGAGCCAAAGAGCTCAATAGCAATGGTTCGCAGCCCCATGCAAACGAGCTGCTCACACATGCCATGTTAATTGGCACTTTGTACAAGACTCAAGTTCCGTTTTGCAGCCCAAATCAAAACCGCCTCTCTTTCAGTGTCGACTTCACGTCAACCGCCTGGTGCTGTCCCCAATCTTGATTGTGCAAAGCCACGATGTGTGAGTAATGTGAGTTTGGTTCCCTCAGAACGCAATCCAGTGGAGGTTTATAAGCATTTACCTGTTTGTTTGCTGGTTGCTGGAATGTATACTGTATTTTGTATGAAAGAGTACAAATCTTCCTGGCTGTTCGCTGGTTGTTGGAGTGAAGGGCTTCAAAGTCCCTCATGTTCTTTTCCGACCGACAGCCACACAATTCACGAAGATATGTTCAGTAACGCCACCATACGATTACCAACAAGCGCGCACCAATGAACACTTGCCCATTCGATCCCTTGACGAGGCCTCCTTCCCTCCTCGTTAACTCCATGTGGCGACAAACAAAAATCTGTGACAGAACGTGCTCATCGGCTCGGCTCTCCTGCCTTACAACAGAGAAGCAATCTGACAAGAGGGAGCCAAAACCGGTCACATTTTTACAGCGCTCACTTGCCGAATGAAAGTGAGAAATTTAAGAGAGAACTCGCTTTCGGGGGCCACTTCGAGGGAAGGAGAATCCAATGGCATTGATTCACAAGTTGCTTCTGAAGAAAAAGAAGTCAGTGCACTGTAGCACTAGTGCTAACTGGGTTCTTTTTTCACTCTTTGACCATCGTCATCATGTTGAATAGAATAGAGTGTACAGGATGGAAATGACTAACGGCGTTTGCCGAAACATGAGACTCGCGCATAATAAAACAATAGCTAACGTTAGCTTCTCTCAGAGCCGCAGCGACATTGAGCGGCTTCTCTTGTCACGCGCACATGGCAGCTTCAGTATGCGCGTCGATGTTAATGTCGCGCCCGGCTGCTGCTGTTTTCGCTGCGTGGAATAAAAAACACTCCAAAAAGCGCGCTGTTCATGACACGCTGTGCGTTGGCTGAAGTGAACCCAAAATGGCCAAGCGTTTTGCGTATAGAAAACGACGACACACACGGACATACGCACAACCAACTGACTCCATCTGGGCGTGAAAGGGAAGGCAAAACTGAAGACAGACTTCAAGCCACGTCGGAGATCGGCAGAGAGAGAGAGAGAGAGAGCATGGAAAAGAAGCAAGCAAGCTCAGAAAATGTGCAAATGTATCAATATCTAGGCATTTCTCGGTGTTCTGGTGAGTAATTACGCGGCAATGCCTCTTCTCTGTACGAAGCGAGCAAACTCAAAAGACGAGGCATACAAACCCCAATACGAATCTCAGGAATGACGAAATCAACCGTTTTTTTAAACCCTGCAGATCGTTGGCATGAGACATACATTCCAGAACCCGACGCTCTTCGCCATAATCTCGCAACATTTTGGCTGGGACTCACAAACAGTCACCCCAAAATGCCAAAACTGAAATTTGTTGGTGCGTCGGGTTCCGGGAACGAACCCAGCGAATATGGATGGTCTCTGGACCACAGATGCGATATAAACCGTGCAATGAGTGACAAAGCCGGGCAGCCAGTGAGCAGAGACGGTGACTAGGGTTGAAACTGGGATTTCGATTTTACACTTGATTTCACTATGGACCCCTCGCCTCCCGCAATGTGCTGACGGCTCGTGATCCCACCCATCGCTCGAGGCACCTTCATTCAGCCCATCAGTGCTCTGTTGTCGATGGACTCTGTTGCTTGCCTTGGCTTGGCTCTTGCCTCGGATATTTCTGAAGGTCCACTCCACTGCGCTCGCTCGGCCCTTGCGCGTCTCACAACGAGACATCAGCTCTCACTCTCAAAGCAAAAGCGCGCGCTTCCCATCAGCCAGCAAGCAGCCCAGCGCCTCGCAGAGGTCTTCCAGTCAAACGAGTCTCGCATATCAACGGCGGTCTCGCATAATTTTTCAGGCAGCTATCAAACTACCAGCATAAGCAACTGGCGCAAGTCGTTTGTCCGAGTCGTCTCCAAGTCTCCGCTCCCACACTCGCACACGCGAGCGTTACCGGGGACTTCTTTCTGAAAAGGCATCTGTCGCGATCAATTTCTTGAAGACGGCACAAGGCGCAGGCACAAGGCACCAGGCACCAGGCAGGCGGTCGTGTATTGAGATCAGGTAATCTCAAACTTTCGAAGCTTTTAAAGTTCACTCTACGCGATACGAATGGAGAGACGTGGACCACGCAGCACAGCAGCGGGAGGCGCCTTCGCGACCGTGACGCCAGCGTTCATTGATACAACGGAGCTCTCGCGCACGAGCGACGGCGCCGATAGCAACAGCAGCAGAGGCGAATCACCCGTGACGATCGAAGACCACCCGATCCTCGAGGACCTCGACATGTCGTTCCGCGCGTCGCAGTCGTTCTCGCAGTCGCAGCGTGGCGGGAGCAAACTCACGGCGTCAACGCTGAGCGAGCGCCTCACGATGATGAACATCCCGACGCAGGAGCTGAAAGGCACAGTATACTACGGTTGGCTCTGGAAGAAGGGCTCGTCGTTCAAGACGTGGAAGAAGCGCTTCTTTTTGCTGCACGGCCGCGCGCTCACGTACTACCCGCAGTGTTGCGTGATCGCGTCTGACTCACTCGGCACGCAGTGTCTCGACATGCCGGCAAAGGGCGGACTGCGCGTGCGCGGCGTAGAGCTCTCGAACGAGACCAAGTACGGACTGAAGGTGACGAGCTCGAGCGGCCGCGTGCTGCATATCCAGGCAGGCGACCAGGACGCGCGCATGCAGTGGCTCGAGGTACTCGAGGAGGCACCGAAGAAGAAGTTTATGGAGTCGACGCTGCGCGGCACAACCGTGAGCGAGTACCCGCTGTCGTCGAGCCGGTCGAACACGCCGATCGACTTTACGAGCACAAACAGCTCAACCGCATCGTCACAGGACCTGGCGTCGTTCCAGAGCGGGTCGCTGAGCACGATGAGCAGCAGCGAGGGCGAAGAGGATTTCTCGGCGAGCGACAAGCGCGGCTGGCTGCAACTGCGCACGGGCGTGCTGCATTCGTGGAAGAAGCGATATGTGACGCTG
This sequence comes from Pythium sp. MPC-2022a, assembly GCA_038050625.1. Classification (NCBI taxonomy): domain Eukaryota; phylum Oomycota; class Peronosporomycetes; order Pythiales; family Pythiaceae; genus Pythium; species Pythium sp. MPC-2022a. The sequence goes on from JALBZB010001050.1 coordinate 3,479, forward strand.
GCGGACGGCAACATCACGATCACGACCAACAAGCGCAGCAAGCGGCCGGAGGACAAGGCGTTCGCGGTGATCGCGTGCACGCCGTTCAGCGGCCACAAGTACGCGTTCTGCGTGCGGTTAGATAGAAACAAGGAGTTATATATGGCGGCGGCGTCCGAGAGCGAGGCCGAGGCGTGGATAGAAGCGTTCAAGAACTGTCTGTAGTACCGTAGTAGAATAGAAGACGAAGACCAGCGCAGCACCATCAGAAGAGCATGGTGACGATGAAGATGAAGGGATGACGACGACGACGACACTCACACACACACACACAGAGAAGAAGTCCAACCAAATTTCAAGCGAGCGTCCCCATACACAAGCCGAGGACAAGCCAACATGGTGCGAACGAGAAGCACCCACCCGTAAGCTAGCAAGCTCGTATAATTTTAAAAGCGACACCCCAGTAATTATAATGGCATTACGATAGCAATGCAAACCCACACGATTCATCTAGACCGTACGGTGCTAGACTCGCATTGCCGTCCGGTGTGGCCTGGACAGCAATTTTATATTCAAAAACTACCTGTGCTTCGATTGGAGTGGCGACGGTTCTCCTGAAGGCAGAACGCGGCGGCTCACTGCGGACTCGACAGAGGAAGAGAGTGAGGATGTTGATCGCAGCGGAGACGTTTCTGTCCCAGACGTGGCGTGGGCATGCGTTGCTTGGACAAACGCGCCGCGTCCAGGGTACTTGGTTTGTGCGAGGGTTGTGATACTCAGTCATCTTTCCATGGCACGCGCAGCAAAGCTTCGACGTGCGAAATTCGTTTTGGTCAACAATCCATATCCTGAAACCGAGCTTCCTCCGCAGTGTGCATGTGGGCACAGCCGGACTCTCGAATCCTGCGGTGGGAATCGCGCGTCCCTCAAACGATCAGCGTCTTCGCTGGCCCCCCGCTGAGGTCTGCGATGATCTTGCAGTATGCCTTTTGCGTGCGGGTGTATGTTTTCCATTTGAGCCGTCTGAAGCGACGCGCACAGTAGAAGTCCAAGACGGCTGGTAGATAGTAGAGTACGTGGCGCGCATGGGACTCAATGGCGCTCAGGTTTGTCGTCTTTGTGGTACTGACCTCTGGGTTGAATTCGGAGATCTCTGCCGCCTTCTCCGTTCACCGCTTAGTCAGGTTCTGCCTGTGTGTGTAGCCCGCTTCACTGTACCACTGGATCCGGCTCCACGTAACTACTTTGTGCTTTGCTTTGTTTTTTGGATACGGCTTCGCAAGACCATGCATTGCTCTTCCGTCGTGAACGACGGCGGTGGACACTGGGTTCCGCCCAGGATCGACGGCAACAATTTTGTCTGTCTGGGCGAAGAGGACGTCCACACGCTCTCCTCTCTAGCTTGAAATGATGTTTTTCGCCGCCGCACGAGGTTCACCGACGCGCTCAGGCCGTCTGGCACGATGAAGTGGTTGAAATTCTTCGTCTTCGACTCGGTGCTTTTCGTTAGGTCGAAGTAGTGGTTCCAGAGGTCACGCATCGGCATGTCGACGAGCTGGGGACGACAGATGTTGAGCTCTTTGTTCAGTTCCTTCAGCACTGTGTTGCTGACATTAATGCTGGTCAGCCGCAGCTTCTTCTGTGGGAGTAGCACGAAGACCTTGATTGCCCTTAGGTCGCTCTGGTCGTACAGATTGAGATCTTGGTTGTATTTCTCAATTTCCTTCAGCACGAAGTACAGAAATGGTAGGTAGGCGTGGGGTTCCTCAGAGAGTTTAAGCGGCAGCGGTACCTTGGAGCGAACCTCGTTCACCAGCGACTGGAGCCATTGCTTTTTCGCGCATGGGATTGGATACTAGTGCAGTCACGGGTACTGGAGAATGAGTTTGTTCAGGGAGGCTTCTTCTTGAGTACACGCTCTGAGCAGCATTAAGATCAAGCTTCTGATGACCCGCAATTCGTAGTTACTGAAGTAAGTCGTTGCAGTCCTAGATGATCGCTCTTGGATCTTCAGTCTGAACCATTGCCCAACACGGCTGAAGAAGTTGACAGAGATGCTGACGGTGAAGTTCTCGCGGGTTTGCTGCGCTATGTTCTATAGGGCGACAGTTAGCGATGAAGCGCGGTCGATCGGCTCGTAGCTTTCAGGGAGCAGCAACGAGTAGACCTGAACGCTCTCGAAAAGATCCCTATCTTTCGCTCTGATCGTGCGACCAATGTCCAAGTTGGCGATCAACGCAAGGCAGCGGCTGAAGAACGGCTGCGTGAGAGAGGGGACTGCTTTGTTCTCGCTCATGAGTCTGGTCCCGTGCAAGGTGGCAAGCAGCGAGGCCTCGCACGCGATACGGCTTGCCACCATGACGTACATCTCGAGCAACGAGGTCATGTTCTTGTTCTTGCTGAGTCTCACGAACCCTCTCTTGATCGCTGTCGTCGTCTCTGTTGCATGGAGCTTCTTGCACTCCCAGTATTCAGGATTCCGTTTTCGTTTTTTGTCTGGCTGGACGCCGGAGTTACATTCTGGTTCCGCCTAGCGAATCTAATTGTGTTCGTGGTGACCGAGTCGTGTGGCTCAAGCTTTCGAGCAGGAAGGTAGCGAAGAAGAGAGAATGAATGTTGTGTGATGGAGCCACGAGTGCTTTAGACACGAGCCAATTGCAAGGAGGTGGTTTAAAAAGCAGCATGATTCTCCAACATTCAGCTACTACTAAGAAGCCGCCAATTTAAATTTGGCAGCCACTGAGAAACACAAGGCGCATGAACACTAAACAACAACTCTTGTTGTTTACAAGAGTTGTCGTTTAGTGCCTTGGAGATTCCAGCTACAGCCACGCCAATTTTGATTCAATTAGTTGTTCCATTCCATTTCATTCATTCTCTGGGTCCACTTGGTCTCACTTCCGCCAGTTGGTGATCCCATGTGTCTGATTTGGGAGCTCTAATCTTAGAACAGAAGGAAGAAGATCGCGGACGAGCTAACTCACTTGTCTGGGGCCATCTCGATCAGGCGCCCTATCTGCAAAGCAATTCGCACTCGAATGAATGGTCGGTCTCACCCAAAGTCGACGTCGCGCCATATCTGAACACAGTTGCTATCATAGTTATCATCTTGGCTTGGTACACAGAGAAGCAAGCAATCTTCTTTCGTGGGGATCGCGTGGCTTTTTCCTTCGAAAGCAGACTTTCGTTCTCGCGCAAAAGTGGCATAATCAATCACTCGTCCTCGGGTGAAAACGTCAAACCACTTGAACGAAAGAATTCAGAAAAAAACTGCAATTGATGGGATGTGATCCACACGCAAGGGTTTGTCAGAGGTCCCAGGACCAAGTACTATACACACAGAGGAATGATAATAGTGGCGCTTTCTGGATGGTAGATAGTTATCAATCGGCTGCATCCATAAGCGTGCTCATGGATGCAAAGGCAAAGACTTTGTGGCTTCCTGAACTGAACTTTCATCACTTCAGTGTGAAGTGGCGAAAGTGCATGCTGAAATGATTGGCATTCAAGATCTTCCGAGGAAGAACTGGCAAAGTGCTGGAAGTTAGCCGTCCGTGGACGCATGAGTAACCTGCACAAATATTGCTTGTGGTTACGAGGTTACACTTGCCAAACTCGATTTCCGTGTAACTGACTCTAGGTGCGTGCAAAACCGAACTTAGACGCATGTATTATCATGATAAAACCGACTCTGCTGAATCGGTTTTAAAAGGATTTCTGAGAAGTGCTGAATCGTGGTGAAGTTTGAAAAAGAGTTGAGGAATACAACTTATCCGACAGCGGACTGTGAATTTCAAGTGCGGCTCTTCTAAAACCTGATTATTTTACCTTCCAACTTAGCGAGAGAAGCTTTTAAACTACGTATTTGTATACCGGCCTCTTAATCTTAGCGTACATACAACAAGCGCCCATGGAGGATTGATAATTCTATTTGGCAAAAATTCGTAGACGAGTTTTTAACTGAGAGAAAACAGTTTCTTTAGTCATTATTTTGGCCAACCACATCAGCGAAATGTCATGATTAACATTTATTTTATTTTCAAGCTTACATGTTATTTAGAAAAAAGTAAATGCGCGTTTGAATCCCAAGTACCACTGTGAATTGCATACAAACATCAAGTCACAATGAGCCTTCTATTAGGGATACATTGGCAGATTTACTTTTTATTTCATGAAATTATAACCTCTATGTTTTAATCCAGCGTACTAAATAAAAATACCGTTTTAAAGGGACTAAAAATAACATTATAACAACACGGAAACTGGTTTGTAGATGTAGTATAGTTTACAAAAATGAATGATAATTTGCAACCTGAATATTATTATAAGCGAATTTCGGTAGAGTATTGTCGATGTCCGTAAATTCGCCGACTAATCCATCCTTGAATTTTCCAAGTACAGTGCGCCTTATAATTATACGGACACTTGATTTTTTGGAAAAAAATGGCCAAAAATTAGGCTAGAAAACTTTCGTTACATTCAAACGGTACGCAAAGCAGAGCTTTATCAGCACCCCAAAATGTGAGTTTTTGGATCGCTACCAAAACATCACACGTTCCAAATATCATTTTTGACAGGGTATGAAAGGAATAGGACGGCAGGTAAGATTGGTAGCAAGAACGTTAATGAAGCTCCGGCTGCGATCTAACACGTAGTATATGCGCCCTTGCGCTCGATAACTTGCTGACAGCGATTTGGCATCGACTGGGCGAGTGCGTTCATCAAATCACTGGTCACAGTGGCCCAACCTCGGATAATAGCAGACTTGAGCTCTTCCTTCGTGTCAAACTGCCGACCTTCATTGTAACCGGCGCGTGCGAGAATTCCCCACAGGTTCTCAATTGGGTTGAGATCTGAGGATGTTGATGGCCACGCCGTGACGTTCAGACCCAACTCCAAAATCGCTCGCTTCGTCTCCCTCGAAGTGTGGATCGGGGCGCTATCCAGTTGAAATATGTGGCCATCGGGGTGGTTTACTGCTAGGAATGGGAGCAAGTACTTACAGAACGTGGCGCAATATGCAGCCGAATCTTGGGTGCCGGCCAAGAAGTCGATGTCACTCTTGCCGTTTACCGAAAACGCAGCCCAAACCACCACAGAACCGCCACCCGATTGTCAATTCTTGTAGTACTCTTCTTCTTTGCGTGTGTCGTGCCAATAGTACTGGAGGCCATCCGGGCCGTCCAGGTTCCACTTCTTTCCATCCGAAAACACAACAGTGTTCCAGAGGTCGCCGTAGTTGGTCTTGTCTTGTGCCCACAAAAGTCGTACATTGATGCGGGACCTAGTCAACAGCGGGGCAGCAAGGCGCTTCTTGTGCTCGAAGTAGCTCACTTTCTTCAAAAGGCGCTGAACGGAGGAAAGGTGAAGCGGCAGGCTGAGCGTGTTTTTGAGCTGCCGGGCGCTCTTTTTTCCTTTGACGCTTCGCGAAGGAGCAGCCTTTCTTGTCGGTCGGTCAACTTGGAAGGTCTTCCAGGGCGTTTCGAAATACCGTAGGTGTTTGGAGATGCAAGAAACGGCTGGACCACGCTATTGCCTCGTTTGACTTCACTTGCGATCCATCAGATTGAGCATCTGAGCTTTTGCTAGTCCATCATCCGCTGCCGCTCTACCTCACTCAGCTCTGTTCCCTTCGACATGCAAATTCGAAATGAATGGCCCTGGAAATTTGTGACACGTGTCGCCTAATTGAGCTCAGCATAACCAACCATTTTGGGGCGTCAAAAGCAAGGCATAAATACATTTTTACCAAATCTTACCGCGTCGTCCTATTCCTTTCATACCCTGTCAAAAATGATATTTGGAACGTGTGATGTTTTGGTAGCGATCCAAAAACTCACATTTTGGGGTGCTGATAAAGCTCTGCTTTGCGTACCGTTTGAATGTAACGAAAGTTTTCTAGCCTAATTTTTGGCCATTTTTTTCCAAAAAATCAAGTGTCCGTATAATTATAAGGCGCACTGTACTTGGAAAAATACACAGGTGGAGGAGCCCTCTACTTACCACCTTTGTTTAGTTATTACTGACGTTCTTTATAACAGACAGTACAATATTAGCCAATCAGCGTCCTTAAATAATGCGGTCTTCCACATTTAGTTGAAACAGACAAAATAGGAAAATACCGGTTTAATGTTGACCACGCTATGTGCTCACGTATATTAATGTGGTCTACACTATCCTGCATTTGCTAAGACTACTGACTCTCATCGCTGCGTGCGATCGTGAGAGCGATAACATCTCTCATTATGCCCGATCAGCGATGGCGCGCAAGTCACTCGGAGGATCCGGACGGCTCAAGAACAAGAACGTACGCAATGCGTTTACCGCTCGTCACAAGCTTGCGGTGGTGGCAAGCTTTGATGAACTTGGCGACGTGTCTGCGGTCATTCGTAAATTTTATCCCAATTTGGCTTGCAGCAGGTTTGACAGTCGCAGGAAACTCATCTACCAGTGGGAGACGAGAACAAAGCTGCGTGCTTTGTTGTGAGGGAGCTAGCGAGACTTAGCTTGCTGGACACCACGGCGGGTGAGATTAACTCAGACAATGAGTTTGATGAGTAGTTATGAGCTGGATATGTATTAAAACATGTAAACCATGGTCGGCACCGGGGCTTTACTGATCAACAGGACCACCCTCTCTACTAAATACCCAGCTCTATGAAGAACAGACCACCAGCACGCTCAATCCCCAAATGGGGTCAAGTACGACCATTTTCAGCGACTTTACATGCACATTCAGGCAAAACTGTCGCCCATACGGACAACTGCAAAATTAAAACAATTGTGGACCACATTATTCAGCACAAGTTAATTTGACCTCCATAATTTTATTCACATGCATTTTCGCGGGATTTCTTTTTATCCAAACATGGCTGTCAGGAATAACTAAACAAAGGCGGTATACCCAAACAACCGCATTGCGACTTACCTTCCAGCGCACGAATGGAAACTTCCATCACGTAGTTATGGAAGAACACATAATCCTACAGATTGCTGAGCACGTCGATACAGGAGCGCCATCCGCTTCCTTAATAGTGGCCCCGGAGCTTGTGCTTCCACTCACAAAGTGCATGAAATCATTTGAGCCGCAGACAAGTGGACAAGAGCTACAACTCGGCATTTGAGCGAGGAATTCGACCTCTTTGAACGCTACTACACCTTTTCACATTCCGTTATAGAATACCTCAACTCCGAAAGAGATACCTTATTAGTATAATACCTTGTTCATATAAAACCTGTGTATTTATGGTCGTTATTTTCCAGCGACCAACTCGCATGTCGTCAAAGGTGCAAACAGACACATGGAAACCCACAGTGTGCGCACAACAACTTTGACACAGCTCCTCGGTAATTACATCTTCCACAAATACATCGGCGGCGCTTACAAGAAATTACTCTCTATGCGCCTTGATCGTCATTCCAACAGGTTGACGAATTATCTCCATACGGTGGGCTGCCAAGAACTGCTTGATAGCAGCCTTAACAGCGGAGAACACATTTTCTATTGGATTTAGCATAGGTGAATATGGACCGAGTCTAAGGAGAGTGGTATCACTGAAGTCGTCTTCTTCAAACACTTGTTCAGCGTGTGAGTGGCACGAGGGATTGTCGAGAACTATGACAACGTCACCTGATCGTTGCCTCTGCTGGATGTGGCCGAGCAGCTGGCGCAAAAACTCCATACATTATGGTATCTTGTAACTATAAAACTATGCTGCCAGTACTTCAGCCCAGTGTTTGAGATGCAAACAACCACGTGCATGTTGGCGCCTTTGCTTGCTGTTACCAGCCTGGAGACGCGGTCACCACTTCTACTTCTTTCAACCTTTCTCGCGCACCACACTTTGTAGTTGGTTTCGTCCACATAATAAATCTTCTTCCCTGTAGAATATACACACCAATGTCAGTATACATAAACAGCAAAATACAAAATAACAACACAGCGCTCAATTTCATACCTTGCGACTGGAGCTCGAGCAACCTGGCAACGTACTGATAGCGCTTCTCTTTGTTTTCGAGCGTGTTCATGAGCGCGCTTTGCTGGTGCACATGCTTGATAGTGAATCCAACGCCGTCAATCGCTCTTTTTACTATTTGCGCGCTCATTTTGACATGATACTCCTTCGGAAGAACCTCCACCATCTCACGAAGAGTTAGATGACAGTTTTCCTCTAGTCTCGCGACAAGGAGCGCTTTCATCTCGTCCGTCACCCTCTTGTACCGGCGCCCACCGCGCTGCGATGGCGCCGCTTCCCAATTGTTGTCCTGCGTGGTGATGTCGACCCATCGCCACGCTGTCTGGTACCGAATACCCAACGCGCACGCAACGAACTGCCAGTCTTGCTGCTGCGCTGCGGCGTCGAGTACCCGCTGCTTGTCCTGCACACTGATCGGCATTCTGAAAAATGAGGAGGAGGGGGGGGGGAGAGAGAGTGAGTAGTGCAGTAAAGAGAGCAGCAACAGAGTGTGAAATGAGTGGTCAACAGCGGCATGTAGTGAGTGGTTGAGCAGCGGAAACGTGCAGTGTGTGTCAAGTGGTGCGTGTCAGATCGTTGGTGCGTAAATACGCGTGACCGAAGGCATTTTTTACGCGCAGATTTGCCACTAAATACGATTCTCTTAATTACGATCAATATCAATGAGAGACTGTGAAAATTAATAAATTGATTTTATTCATATTATACAGGTAATCTCTTATAGAGTTGAGCAAATCTCTAACGGAGTTGAGGTATTCTATAACGGAATGTGAAAAGGTGTATATTCATTTTCACTTGTACGGACTGGCAGGATGTAAGGGAGCTCATTATTGCCAGCTAGGTGTGTACAGATCGAGACGAGAGCACGCACGCTGCGGAGCGACACATTCGGAGGGGAGATGAATAGCACATGCGACAAACAATGACGAGCTCTGGCAAACAAGTTGTGTCTGCCCATTTTTCAAAGTGCATTTCTTGGAGAGCTTAGCAATAAGCTCGCACTGGTCACGCCCTCTGCAGAATTGCAGGCCAAATACACATTTTTACTATCAGCTGGTGCAGCTATGGTAAAAAAAGACACTTCGATACTTTAGTATTGGAAGACTCTGCAAGGGCTGCATTTCTGGCTGTTGATGACAGCGAACCAAATGCACGCGCATTGCGCTGTTGTTTGTTTGCTTTGCCAGTTAAAAGTTTATGATGGAGGGTCACTGTCTCCTCGTTCGCTTTTAAAAGTGAGGCACCGAAGGTAACGAGGATCTCGGCCATCGGCCTCCGCTCTCCACCCTCCAACGTATATTCAGTTCTACATTTGCTCGCATCGGCACACTCGTCTTGAGTTTACAGCTCAAGTGAACGGGGAACATACAGGAGCCACCTTTACAGCTCAAGCGAACGCGCTCGGGGAACGCATAGACACGACCTCGCTCATTAACCTCTGTTTCACGAAGGATCAAGATAAGCGAAGCGACTACTTGACGAAGGGCAACCTCGTCAAGCGCCAAGACAGCACCTGGGACTTCTTCTTCAAGACCAACATGAAGTGCTTCCGCGGGTACACGTTCGACCACCAGATTGAGACGGACGGCGTTGACTGCAACATCCTCCTGAAGCGAGAGGATCTTCTCGGCAAGCAGGTGATCCAAGCGAAGAAAGGAAACAGCTAAACGTGCATCGATGAGGTTGCTGACTACGAACCCCTAAAGGACAAGACGTTCGTCACGATCGACCCCAACATGAACGACCTGTTGTACTGCGTCAACGGCGACACCAAGCAGCAGACAGCGTTTCGATACACACAGAACACGCGCCGCAAAGAGACGAAGGTGAAGAAATACCGGGACTACGTACAGGAACGCAAGCAGGAGGTGATCGACGGGAAGCGCGTCGCCGAATGGGAGGCGGAGCTGAGCGCCTACAGCAGGAAGACGACCGGCTTCGAGCGCTTCAAAGCCTACGTGGATAAAAAGAATGAGATGAACAGGCATCTGAGCCCTGTGTACAACCAGTACATCTTCCGGAAGCTGAAGCTGAGCGGCTACATGCGTCGCCGGATAACGGAAGCTCGTCTCCTGAAGCGGTTCAAGCTGTTCGGAAGCGGAGCAGAAACAATAGTCGCGATAGGGGATTGGGATCAGAGGCAGCATCGCAGGTTCACGGAGCTCGTCAAGGGCAAGGGCTTCAGGACGATGTTTTGGAAGGTGGGCTGCGACGTGTACTAGTCGATGAGTTCCGCACCAGCTGCAGGTGCAGCGCGAGCGAACTGGACGAGTGTACGACGTTCCGGGTCTGCAAGAGCCCTCGACGGTACAAAAGCGGCAGCATCTTGCGTCACGGGCTGGTCAGGTGTACGACTTGTTCCAGGCTGTGGAACCGAGATACGAACGCCG
>JALBZB010001051.1:0-13816 GCA_038050625.1 Pythium sp. MPC-2022a
GCGCGTCGCCAGCGCGGGCCGAGAGTGGCGGAGCCAGAGCCTCCCGTGGCCACTAATCTGATGATCGAATCGGACGTGGAGTTCCACCTGACGAGCGAGCAAATCGACGAGATCATTCTCTCGCTCTTTGACTCAGACGATGAAGAGGTTGAGCTCACCAGTGAAGAATTGGAGATCCTCCGGGGCCATCAGTAAACCAGCAGATCCGGATTCAAGAAAGCCTGCCGACGGGAGCTCGCCATCAAGTATCCAAACAACCAACCAACCAATTAAGGAGCTGGGAGAGCTCTACTATAAGCGATGGTAACCACCACGCGAGAGCCCTCCGCTTATAACTTCAGCTCAAGTACTTTCATCGACTGCACACCAACAGAAATCAAGAAATAGGCGCCAGGTCAGCGTGCTCCATGTAACTAGGAACATTTTATCAACAAGTAGTCGTACATAGTTCAGCTGGGAGGAGTTCGAAGAAAACTCCACCTTTTTCAATTCAATAGTGAGTCGTAAGTAGTAAGAATTTAGCTGCAGGTGGCTGCAGATTGAAGCACCACCACCACGAACAGGACGATAGAAGGTTCGTTTCAGTTCGCGCAAGCAAATCAAAATTGTCGCCACCACAAAGCAGGAGAGTAAGCATTCAGCAAGCCAATTTTTATCAGTTGAACAACCACTCAACGCCTATGATTGTTGTGTTTGCGCTGCCAAATTCGCGCGGGTGTCGGAGCAACCACGTCTACCTGGTGCATCCCTCCTTATCAAAGTTCAAGCTGAGACTTCAGTCCAGCCGAATGAACCTCAATGCGGTAAAAATACCTTGAAATTGGTAGGAAAATAGACTTAGAATGGACACCACACGGATTCTCTCAGTGCTCTCTGCTGTGAAGCCATCGTACGTGTGCTGAGGTAGGCAACAGATAGCCAATTACCTCCGACAGCAGCGGCATGCAACGCAGACGACCGCTCGCTGTCCCCAGTGCGCGTGGCGGAGCGGTCTCCCGGCAGACGCTACTGGAGAAAAGAGAAAATGATCGGCAGGTGTTGCTCCCGCCACGCAAGCTCCAGTGCTTTTCGGTTGCCTGCAATGGTTGGTACTGTACTTGGCAGGCTCTGAGACTAGTGGGTTGGCTGTTAAGTATTCTACTCTGTTTTGCTCTGTAGATATGCCGCAGCTTGAGTTTGGAGACAAAATTGTGCTACCCCCGGTACGATAAACCAAATGAGCGTGAACGGAAATCATAGCTCATTGAAGCTCGAGTTACTCATGATTCCCATTTGGATGTTCAGAAAGTATTGCAAGAGCTGCAGTGTTTCAAGATCCCAACTCCGTGGTTGTTCCAGGTACGTCTACCGCAAGAACCCCAAACTTGATACAGGGTAGGCATCAATTCCAATAGCTATTGCGTGCACTCAGATTCGAGCATTCGCACACGATGACGAGTCGAAGAATGGAAATGACAATCCCGCTACTGCGCTGGCTCAGCACTGTTCTGTGCAAGAATTCAGTGCTCCTGAGGGCCAGGTACACCTCTGAACAATACTATTCCGATCCCTCTCTATAGAGTTTCGCCAGATTTTTGGCTGACTACTGTGGGAGAATTCCGTTCTAGGTCTTCCTTCCGTACTGGATGATGCAGAACCTACGTGTCGACGAAGGAGATTTCGTGTTGATCACGAACGCCTACGATGTCCCACGAGGAATCTACTGCCGGCTGCAGCCAGAGGACACTGAGTTTCTCACGCTCGCAGCTGAAATTGGTCCCAAGGTGTGCTTTCATCTCAAAAAAAGTTCAGATTTAAAAGGTTACGAGTTCCATCGAAGTCTTAGTGTGGCTCCTTCATGGTAAATTGTGGCACGCACAGCTCTTGATGGAGAACGCAATGCGGCGCTACTCGGTGTTGAGTGTAAACGAGACGATCGTGATTGAGTATGGCGTGAAGAAGTACTTTGTGAAGGTCCTGGAGCTCAAACCGGGGTCGGTGATCAGTTTGTGCGGCGATGTGGATCTCGAGATGAATTTCTCCGCGCCTGAGGTACGATGCTTTGGCTCTCAAACGTTGTGGTTCTCACGAACACCTCACAGACTTAAAATGATGTTTTTGTCGTAGCAATCCGACATCAAGCGTCCAAAGTCGGCAGCTTTCGCCCCAGCATCAACACCACAGTGTCCAGCATCTCATGACACCGTCACAAGGGCAAGTGCCTCCGCTACTGGAAGCTCAAACGCAAGCCCAACAGCAACGCCAGACGTGACTAATGCTGTGAGCGGTGGACGGAGACTGCGAGATGGAGGCTACGTCGTCGAGACTGGTGGCGGAAATCAAGGTGACAACGATGCGTCAGCTCCATTTGGTAGTGGTACCACCAGCAAAGCTCTGAAGATTCCGTCGTCGGCACTGCAAGCTGCACAGAAACGCCTGCTTCACTCTCAGCAGTCAATTTCTCAAGGACAGCAGCCGGGAGACCAGATTTCCATACGCGCAGTCGCGTCATCAGCCGATTCCTCATCACTGGCGAAGACCATTTTACAAGCGCAAGCAGCATTCACGACCCAGGGTCATGTCCTTGGAGTCCGAAAAGATCGCGAAGTTCCAGTGTGCACCAGTATACCTGGGCCAGAAGAAGACGATTCATCTGCCAAGACATCGGATAGTGATGCTACTGTCGATAATCTAGCACCAGCCACTACTCAACAAGCCACGGCATCAGCTTCAATGTGCCACCTGTGTCTTACCGAGATCCCAGCTCTCAGTATCGAGATGCACACTCTGCGCTGCGCCAAGAACCCAGCGTACCACAAGGTGACCAAACGTCCAGTGTATCCTGTCTGAGCTTATTAAGTCCTGTCGCGTTTGAAAACTTAACCGATGTTATAATTTGTGTGTGATGATGAGCAGGTGGAATGCAGCACTTGTTATGAAAAGATCCTTCGTTCGCAGCAAAATCTGCACGTGCACTGCCCCATGTGCCCCAACATTCTCTCGAGCGACGCTTTGCTGAAGGAGCACGTGGCGGAACTGCACGCCAAGTCGCAGAAATGCGACTTCTGTGGAGTTTTCTTCACGCAAGAGCAGCTTGCAGATCATTTCAAGACCGAGTGTCTTCACGTCTTGAAGCCTGTGAGTCATGCGCAAGCAGCAATAGCAGTATGACGATGCCTTGTTTCAAAGTGGATAATTGCTGACAGTCTCTACTATCGTGCCTTGTTGCGCATTTTAGTGCGGCATCTGCGGCTTCACGTTCAAGCGCAAGGACATTGACGCGCACGTTCGCATGTGCTCCAGCCGAACTGAGCGCTGCGAGGTACATTTTTGATCAACCTCGCGTCGTTTGCGGGCTGTTCATGGATCATTCACGGGTGCTTTGCTTCCCTTCTTCATGTGGTTGAATACCTAGATTTGTCAAAAGTTCATCAAAGTCACGGAGATGGAGAGTCATGCTAACAGCTGTGGACATCTCCCACTCCGCTCTCCAGCAGAAGAGCCCTCATGGATACCTCAGACGCGGAATTCTGCCTTTCTCGAGTGCGCTTATTGCTCCAAGGGCAATTTCAAGAGCGAAGTGGAGCTGAATCAGCACGTCGGCATTGCATGTCGGATTGCAAAGTCGTTTCTCACGAACTCCACCCTTCCCAACGAGCGCTTGCCTTCGAGAGAGAACAATCAAGACAGTGGTGCTAGTACCAGCAGCTCAATAAGTGTGCAGGCTTTCGTTCAAGGTTGCATCCGACGCAAGAGCGATGCATCGGCTTTGCACAAGGCGACGGCGTCATTGCTCGACGAGCTCAACAAGAAATACAACAGCAGCAGCAACAACAACAATGCCGACGACGGTATCGCGGATCTCGTCTCCAGATCTGCGAAGCCCACTTTGTATGCAGGCGAGAGCGCTTTGAAAGTAGCTCCTGCTACTTTCAAAACCAAGGTGAAGGTGATGCATCCACAACTATTGGACCCACTCGCGAATCGGATCAACAGTACCCGTTCCGTCAACCAGAGCAGGATGAGCAAAGGCTCAACAAGCGCGCCGATCACTCGGAAGCAGGAGATCGCGAACGATATCGCACTCAGCATCACCAGCACGAGCATCTCCCATACCAACAAGCAGCAGCGGTTGAGTGGAGCTGCTGGAGCTAATACTCGCGGACGCAAGGCGTCGCCTAGCGTGCCGAGAAAGCTCGACAAGTTGCTGTAATTGATGTGCAAGAGCTCTACATCAACCCATTCATACATTCCATTGGCACCATCCATTGCCACGTACGTGTATCTATCCTTCCAACCGTCATTTCCCTCTCTCGTCTTCGCGTAATGACGCATTCTGATTCTCCACTTGAGTGTGAGCTGCCACGCACCACCGCCAAGTTGTCCTTGCCTGAAAAGGAAAACGGCAGACAAAAAATGGCGCCAAAGCCATTTGGATCACAATTTCAGCCAATCAGGATGCAAGACCTGTTTCTCACCTGAGGCTTCACCATACAAAAACTAATATAAATCCAATCTGTCGCCTCGCCCGTCCAGTTCCCTCGCAAATTGTTTTTTTTGGCGCGCTTTTTGGTTGGCGCCATTTACTTGTTCCCCCCTCACCCTTTGGATAGCACCAAGGAGGCAACACAGCATTTGGGAATTTCGCAACCGAGACACACATTAGACAGCAGCAGGAAGGATGTTTGAAGCTCGTCTGCCGCAGGGACGCATCGTGAAGCTCATCGTCGAGGCGATGAAGGACCTCATCTCCGAGGGCAACATCGATTGCACCAAGTCCGGCCTGGCGCTGCAGTCTATGGACGGCTCGCATGTGTCGCTCGTGTCGCTGCTGCTGCGCGCCGAGGGCTTCGAGCACTACCGCTGCGACCGCAACATCTCGCTCGGCATCCAGACCGCGTCGCTCTCCAAGATCCTCAAGTGCTCGGGCAACGACGACGCGCTCTCGCTCTCGGCCGAAGACAACGGTGATGCGCTCAACATCATGTTTGAAGCTGCCTGTAAGTTTGTGAAATCCCTTTCCACTGTCTCTGCAGCTTGCGCTGTACAGCGCAAGCTGCATGGTATTGTCCGTGCGAATATTAATCGTTTTATTGTTGCTATGTGTTATTAATCACAGCTGGCGACCGCGTGTCGGACTTCTCGTTGAAGCTCATGGATATTGACAGCGAGCACTTGGGCATCCCAGGTACCGAGTACGTCGCGACCGTGCGCATGCCGTCGTCCGAGTTCCAGCGCATCTGCCGCGACTTGCAGACCATGGGTGACACGTGCACGATCTCCGTGGGCAAGGAAGGCGTCAAGTTCTCGGTCTCGGGCGACCTCGGCGCGGGCAACATCACGCTCAAGAACAACACCGCGGCTGAGAAAGAGTCGGACCGCGTGATCATCACGATGGAGGAGCCGGTCGAGCTCACGTTCGCGCTGCGCTATTTAAATATGTTTGCCAAGGCCACGCCGCTGTCCGAGACCGTGACGTTGTCCATGTCGCCAGGTATCCCTGTGGTGGTCGAGTACGCGATCGGCGAGATGGGCTACATCCGCTTCTACCTCGCGCCAAAGGTCGAGGAGGACGACTAAGCTATCAAAGGTATTACTTGACAAGAGCCGCCAGCCATTCACACGAAAGACATAGCTGTCGTTCTGTTTAGTTGCATAGAGGAAGATGAAGGGGGATACAGCCATTCCATCGTTACGTTAGCACAGACACTCGCAATTAAGACACCAAAAAATATCAATATCTAGTTTCGTCAGTCCCTCTTGCATTCATTGCTGTTGATGTGCTTTGTGAAAGGGAAGCACTCACTATGAAGCTCAGTCCCTGATGGCATTCAAATCTATCCATCATTTTCATTTTTCTGTCTCTACTTGTTTTGAACTTCTAAACGCAAGCTAGGCAAATCGAAGTGCCCGCAGCGTTTTGAAGTGTGCTTCTAGTCGTTTGGCTAGGACGCAGCCATTAATTCTAATTGGCCTGCTCTTTGCTTCGGACTGGAACTGCTGGGAGACACACGCGCAGGCTCTCCTTTATTCTCTACTGGCCCCACTTCTTCAAGTTCGAGTACGTGACGTAGAAGAACGTGAGCACGCCGAGTGTGATCACAAACGAATCCGTAATCTTCTCCGACACAGTGGTGTGCGGCTTGAGCTTCAGGTAGAACAGTGGCGGGTACACGAAGCTCAATGGCACTAGATAGAAAACAACACACTATCGTCAGATATCTGCTCAAGCAAACAACGGAAACCCACGCATCACAGCACAGAATCACTAACCACAGCAGAATGCACCAACGATCGACACGAACAGGTCGAGGCGGTCCTGGCCAAAGTACGCGACCGACACGGTCACGACCACCGCGAGCGCGCGGAAGCAGTTCTTCGCTACTTTCTGGCCCGACGCGCGCTTCGGAAAGCCCAGCATCTCCTCCATAATCTTCACCGCCGGGAACAGGAACAGCGGGTACGACAGCAGCTGCGCGATCGAGTAACCAAACTGCACCGAGATCGACCAGCCGTTGCGCGGCAAGCTCGATGTCACCATGGGGCGGATTTCGTGGCCGAACGCGACGTAATTGATGCCCGCGAAGAACGAGTAGAAGAAGAGCAGCCCGATGACCGTCGCGACCAGCAGCGCCGGGAACTTTGCCTGACGCGCCTTGTTGAGCGAGCTCTGCGTCGGTAGCACGAGACCGATGCCCTCGAACGTGAAGATTGCAGTGCCGATGAACACCGGGTAGTCCACTTCGTTAAAGTACACGACCTCCTGAGGTCCCTGCGTCGCCAGCAGCGAGAAACTGTTGCCGAAAATGATCGCGAGCCCGTACAAAATGAATACGTCAGCGATCAGATTGCTGATCGAAAAATAGCTGATGTAGCGGATCCACGACAATGGGATGTACACAGCGACCTGCAGCACGATCAGCGTCGACGTGGTCATGTTCGTGCCCAAGTACGCGAGCACCTGCTGCATGTTCTGCGCCACGAAGATCACGTACGTGCAGCAGAAACCCGCCTGCATAAGGATGATCGAGATCTGCACCATGCGCTTTCCCCAAATGCCATACGCTTCAAAGCCCACGTGACCGTAGGTACCACCAACAAGCTCTCTGCACTGCAGCAAGCGGAGCATCGCGTACACCGTCAGCGCAGCAACCCCCGTCAAGCAGAGCGGAGAGAACACGATACCGCCGCTGCGGAAGCCATCGGGGAGGAACAGAATGCCCGTGCCGACGAACGCCTTAAGCAGCGTAAGCAGCGCGTGCCACAAAGTCGTGGTCTTCTCGCTCTCGCCCTTACGCGGGCTGTACGACGGCTCGGCAGTCATCAAGTTGGTTCTCTCGGATGGGGCAGGCACTCTAACATTACACAGTAGCAAATTGGTCAAGCATCCGCCATACAATACAATAAGGAAGTGCTGATCATACGAGCATCATAAACGTACTGCTTGACGCCTGGCACGCGTCGGTATGGCAGCTTGAAGATCGGCGTCTGCAGCAAGCTCTCCGCGCGTTCCTTCACCTCCATCTCGTCGTACTTGTCGTTGTCCTGCGACAGAATACTACCAATGAACGGGTTGTACACGCTCTCAATCTTCTCAACGATCTGGTCGCGCAACGCCTTCGAGACGGGCTTCTGGCTCTGTTGCTCCAAGTGGTGGCGTCGGAAGCCTCCGGGCACCGCGATCTCGAGCGCTTTCTTCTCGCCCAGCGCCGCCGCCGCAGCAGAGCGCGGTGTCTGCTCCCCATTGATCACGTTCGCATCATTGGCGCTGGTGTCCAAGTGCGCTGGGTCCGAGTCGCTGCGCGCCTTCGTGTCGTGAGCTGGAGCGCGCATCGCCTTCTGCAAATCCCGCACAGTGTCGGCCATCGATATTCTCTTTGTCTCTCTATGACTGGAGGCGGTGGATTGACAAATGCGCGGATGGATAAGGGCGCCGTCACATACAAAGTGCACATACAATGAGCAACGAGAAACAGCGCGATGTTGCAGTGCAGGTGATCGCAGGCGCGTAAGAGAGCGTACCTGGTGTGGCTACGCGGGAGAATCGGGAATGAGTGACGCACACGCACACACGCAACCAGGAACGTGCAACCAAGCTCAACAGCCAAAAAGGCAACACGCCAGACCTCAACGTCAGAATGAAAATTACATTGCAACTGATTTTCTGTAAAGGAAGAAATCAAGCGTTCGAAGAAGATTTGGTCGGTAAAATACATTTAGAAACATATAACTGATACAAACGGTGTTATTTGCATAAGTTCACAATCGAGAGGTTTGCACATCAAAACCCGTGCACTTTCCTGTACCGGTATGTGTGTGCGTATTCGGGTGATTGGAAGTTGATGAGTGGACTCTGGCAGCGTGATTGATGCTATCCACTTTTACTGAGGCGACTTGGAAGCAACAAGGCTTTCCTTTCCACCAAGTTCTTCGTAGTTGATGTCTTCATGGGTTGCTGTGCTGAACCTGTCAGGATGGTGTTTTCTTTGCAACATAGGTGTGTAAATTACAGGATCTCGATAGTTTGAGTGCGGAAGAGAAACCTGGAGAAACGGCCGTTTCAACTCCAAACAGTGTGGACAACATTAAATACCAATATATAATGTGGTCCACCCTAAAAACGCTTAAATCCTGATCTATTTGATGTGAACCACTCCAAGAGCTACCATTGGAGCACTTTCCGCCAAGACCCCCCAAGAGCTACAAAGTATTGCCGCTGCCCACATCGACGAGAAGAGACAAGAAGCACGCGCGATCATGGAGCACTTGGCGCACTACGTGTCGAGCGACGACGAAGGCGACGCCTCCGAGCAAAAGCAGACAGGGAACAGCAACTCTATATCGCTCCCAGTGATCAACTCGGCGCCACTCGTGGTCGTATCGAACCCGGAGATCGCACACGCGTCGGCGCAGTTCCTCACAGCAGCGTCCCAGAAGCAGCTAGCGGTCAACTTGCCTGTCGATTCCACACTTGCGCCGTACCATGGACCAGACAATGCATACGCGAAGCTGAATCCCGCAGCGCTCGGCTCGGGGAAGGAGATCGTCACAGGCGTGGTGGAGAAGACCAACATGGAGGATTTCAACTTTGACGCGCAGTACCACACGTACAACCAGAGCCACACGGGTATGTATCTGAACAAGCGACCAGTTGCCCAGGTTGAAGGAGACGATAACCCAGCGGCAGATGCGATCGTATCACACAACGAGGAGAACGTGTTCACGAAGCGGAATGCGAAGAAGCGCAAGAACCAGACGATCGCGAAGGAGAAAGCCGCCGCGGAGGAGTTCGGCGACGATTCTGTGGACGGCATTTGGGCACCGTTCACTGAGAAGAGTGTGCTTACAGACGCGGAGGCGGGTACATTGACTGCCGAGCAGCAGGTGATCCGCGACGCGCACATTGAAGCGAAGAAACTTAAGGCCGAGCGCAGCACGCAGTTCGACGAGGAGATGGACTTTGACCGCATGATCGAGAAGAAGACCGCGCACTTGCTGCCGGCGCGTCTGAAGGCTGGCCAGGAGGCGATGGTGGCCAAGACGCAGTTCTTGGACGGCCAGGAGTACGACTACCAGGGTCGCTCGTGGGTCGAGCCGCCTCGCAGCTTGAAGCCGGACGACGGCGACCACCAGGTGTTCCTGCCGAAGCGCTGTATTCACAAGTGGACTGGCCACACAAAGGGTGTGCAGGCGATTGAGCTGTTCCCGTCGTACGGCCACCTGCTGCTCTCGGGCAGCATGGACCACACCGTGCGCATCTGGGACGTGTACAACGAGAAGAAGTGTAAGCGCGTGTACGAGGGCCACACTGGCGCGGTGCGCGGGATCAACTTTTCGAACGACGGCAAGCAGTTCCTGAGCTGCGGGTTCGACCGATTCATCCAGCTGTGGGACACGGAGACGGGCCAGAGCATCAAATCGTTCACAAACCGCCGCGTGCCGTACTGCGTCAAGTTCTTCCCAGCGGACAACAGCCAGTTTGTGATCGGCGACTCGAACAACATGGTGGTGCAGTTCGACGCGCGCTCGGGCGAGATCGTGCAGGAGTACAACCACCACCTGCAGGCGGTCAACTCGGTGACGTTCGTGGACGACAACCGCCGGTTCGTGTCCACGTCAGATGACAAGAAGATCCTGATCTGGGAGTGGGGCATCCCCGTGCCGGTCAAGTACATCTCGGAGCCGTCGATGCACTCGATGCCGGCCGTGACGCTGCACCCATCGGGCGGGTTCTTCGCGGGTCAGTCGCTCAACAACCAGATCGATGTGTACACGGCGCGCGACAAGTTCAAGCTGCAGCGCAAGAAGACGTTCAAAGGCCACTCGAACGCCGGGTATGCGTGCCAAATCGGCTTCTCGCCCAACGGTCAGTACATCATGTCGGGCGACGCCGAAGGCCGCCTCGTGTTCTGGGACTGGAAGAGCACCAAGATGTACAAGAAGCTGCGCGCGCACGACCGCGGGCCGTGCATGGGCGCGATCTGGCACCCACTTGAGGCCAGCAAGGTGGTCAGCTGCGGCTGGGACGGGCTCATCAAGTACTGGGATTAGAAAGAAGACAAAGGATAGGAGGAGCAGGAAGAAGCTTTGTGGCTTCGCGATCGTGCAAACTGCAGTCGTGTCCGCGCGTATGGCCCAACAAGAGGAGTTTATCTTGTCTCGGCGCAGGTAGTGAACGGCTCAATAAATACAGCATATGTCTTTGCGTAGCTCTTGGATATGACTTTATAATATATGATGCGTGAGCATATAGCGCATGAAATTTGCAAAGTGCATTGATTATATGACTCTACTGACTGGTCATCTTTCGCTATGTTGTCTCTTAAATACTATTGGTACGATCATTTTTACACGGAGAAGCACACGTGAAGTGCTCAGCAGACAAAGCTGAACGCGTTCTGGAGAGTGGAGCGTGTCCCAGAGGACGCAGCTGCTGCAGCTGATGATGACGAAGTGAAGACCGAGTCCATGATCAGGTCCATCTCTTCGTCCGACAGCGAGAGCTGCTGCTGGTCGGAGGAGGATCCTTCAGACGCCGCAAGCGACACCAGCAGCGTCTGGTCGAGTGCAAAGTCCGCGGTGCTGAACTGGCAGTGGCTTTCGTGGTCCAAGTCCATGAAGCAGCCATCAAAGTCCAGCGGGTCCTCCAGCATCTGCTCGTTCTTAAGCACCACTGACGTCGGCGACGACTGCACCTGCTTGAGCTGCTGCTGGAAGCTGCTTGATGGCGCATCAATGGACTGAATCTGGATCGCGCTCTGCTCTTCTTCTAGTTGTTCCTTGCGCGCCTGCAATGGTGCGCGCTGCGCCGTGGATGATCCGCGCAGTCCGCGCTTGCGGCGCGCGATCTTCTCGCGGTACTTCTGCGCGTGAGTCATGGTCTGGCGCGTGGTGCGCGTGCCGACAAACGCCGCCACTTCTTTCCATGGACCAGAGGGGAAGAGCTCGAGTCCTTCGAGGAAGCGGTCGTGCTCTTCGCGGGTCCACGCCTTGCCGTTACTCGCGTTCTGCGGGGACGACGGCGCACCGCTAGTCGAGGAGGAGCTGCCGGAAGCGCCATTGGCGTCGCCGTCGTGTGGCAGGCGGATGAGCTTCTCGCCATCGCTGGAGCTGCTCTGGCGGAACAATTGGCTCTTGACGTCTGCGGAGATGGCCATGGCTGTTAGCTGTTGGTTGGTTGGGGATTGGAGCTGTTGAATTGCTTGGGGGCTGCTGGGCTGTAGCTCTTCGGATGTGAGTGCGAATGAGGACGTGTGGTGTGCACAAGAGGGCAAATATGGGAATGGCAGCCTCACAGGAAGCGGCGGCGCTGCTTTGCAAAGCGAAGCGCGCACAGACCCGATTCCCAACCACTTGCCATTGCGGATGAGTCCGTCCGCCCTTCTTATTGCTGCTGCTGTTGTTGATACATTGGTGAAGCAAGTGACGCTCAAGCACCATGTGGCTCTTCTCGACCAGCTGGCCTTTCTCGCGTCATATGTATCATTCTTTCCACCGTTCTGGTCAGTGTTTTGCCAACCTCTATCAAAATAGCAAATTCTTTTAAAATAAATATAGATTTATATAAAATATATGTTTCCTTTATATAATAAATAAAAGATGAGCTTGTACGAATATCATTGCTTGAGAGGCTTATGAAAATCCAGTATCACAGCCAAATCAGTCGGAGAATCCTCAAGCAAGATTTTTGAGTTCTGATTTACGCCACATTTTAGCGAATCATGCCATCGTTTTCACAAAAAAATCCAATTTTGTAAATTTTAAGGGCTATGATTGGTTGAAAAAGCAAAACGAAACGTTGCAAAACTATGCTGGCGTCAGTGGGAAGATTCATGGCTCAAATGGCTCGCATGATATATTGAAGGCCGAAGGTCGAAGGAGCTGAGTCAAGTGGCTCACAACCCAGCGGTTGTGAGTCCTTCTCTGTGGGGCGATTCGTCCAGATGGCGATCATAAATATCCACAGCGCCTCCTCCAAATCCAATGCATGAACGGCTTACTATGGACAGACGACCAGCTTCATGCAGACGCTCTCTCTTTTGCCAATTTACTGCACATATGTATAGTGGTGGCGCTCGCCGTCTGTCTCCAACAAAGAGCGAAAAGAGAGCAAACAGTTGACGCTCACTTGCGAAATCTCCTGCTGACGCGCAATTGCGCCTCTGTTTCAACAGCCGCGTGTCTCGCAAAAGAAAACCAAATTTCCCAGTTGGAGAGAGAGCCAAAGACACCCACAATGAAAACGAAGCAACCGCCATGGCACCAATTTATGCCGCCGCAGACTGGTTAAAACCAGGATCCGCTGTATCGGAGCAAATCGCGACAGGACAATGACAATGGAAATTGAAGGGGTGGTTTGGATCTGCAGGCATGCGTCCAGCACGACCAGTTTCAGTGCAGCAGTCGCCTGGTGGTCAGTTGCAACAGTCAACTCTTCCAAACTATCAACTCTATCAATCGTCTGTACATTCGCGTCACAACACGATTCACCTTTTCACACGCACGCGCAGTCTCTAAACTGTCCAATGACAGACACTTTATTGCATCACGAGCGACCCCAGCATACAGAGCTGAGCTGCTGCATTGAATACAGCTTGGCTTCCCTTATTGGAAGGAAATGCTCTGTTTAAGAATAATGCCTCTGGTTGGTGCTTCGACTGTTACATGTATTGACTTGGTGGACATGAACTTCCTATCGCCTTACTTTGTGGTGGTGGTGCTTTAACAGCTGTGCTCACTCGCTAATAATTCTTGCTGCTCACTACTATTGTAAATGATGGCGTTTGCCTCCAGACTCTCTACTTAAAACTACGAACTGCTTCTTGATAAAAAACTTTCCTAATTACATGGATGGTGTTTGTTTGTGTCAATTTCTGGATGGCTGACCTGGCGCCTGTTTCTTGCTTTCTGTGGTGGGGCGGTCGATAATGGTACTTCGGTTGAAGTCGTGGGCGGAGAGCGCTCGCGTGGTGATTGACATCGCTTATAGTAGGGTTCCTCCGCTCCATAATTGGTTGGTTGGTTGGTAGGACGGTTGCGAGCTTTACTGGTGGTTCATGACATCATTGAAGACCGCCAAGTCGTTGCTGGTGAGCTCGAGCTCGTTGTCCGAATCGAAGAGCGAGGCCAGGATCTCGTCGATCTGCTGGCTCGTCAGGTGGAGCTCAGAGAGTGAGTCGGTCATCAGATTGGCCACAAGGGGCACTGCGTCAGTGAACACAGGTGGTTGTGGGAAGTTGTCGAAGAACTCGGCGTCGATGTGCTGCTGCGCCAGTTTCTGCTGCAGAGTTTCCTGCTCCTGCTCAGAGGTCATTGCTATCAATTTCTCGTGACGTTT
>JALBZB010001052.1:0-13814 GCA_038050625.1 Pythium sp. MPC-2022a
GATTGGCTCGCGCCACTCACATGAATCTGGCTGTCGCGTCGGTCGCGTCACCAATTCAGTTCCCAAAGAGCAGGAACCATCATTCCGCACATGATTGCGACCAGTGATGATCACTCCATAATCCACCAACTGTCTGTGCCGGAATGGTCCATGACATCATCCGATGACATCACCTGTGCACATAGGTATCGGCGGTATTACCGGTATCCGATCGGCATTAGTCACCCATGGTGCACTGTGAGGTGATGTGTACCACACACATCTGCCTCCCTGTAATGGCCATTGAGGGCCCATTACAGACTGGAGGTGTTGCGTCCAACTCGGGCATGTCCAACGCCTTCATGATCATCGTTTGTTTGTGTTTTTCTCTTGTCGTTTGTATGTGATCGCATTTTATAATCTTACTTCACTTGTCTTTTGTATAGACATATCTCTATTTCATGATTCACCTCCGATCTGATAAATTCTCGACCCACTTCGCTTGACGTTTGTTTAGAGAAGTGATAATACTCTACCATTCAAATGTCAATACAAATTCACCAACGGCACCAATAATACGGCTCCGACCACATCAGTTCCAAAAAAAGCAGTGTGCCTGAGTTGCGTAACCCACCAGTACCTCTCCCTTGACAGAAATACCAAAGAATCTCCACTTCTGCTCTCAACTTGTGGCGTCAGTCCTCGCATTACTGCATTCAAGTTCTTTCAATTTCGATTAAGTGCGAATAGGTTCGATTAAGTGCGATCATAGCACCACACGTTCCTGACTACATTCAAACGTGGGACACCTTTTGGAGCGTCATCTGGACCGCTGGGCTGCCAACTCGGTTTGGACATTTCGTGTGTGCATCAGTCGATCGAGTGCATCAATCCAGAGCGATTGATGATGGCGATGCATCAAGCGCTGCGTGTGCAGCGACTCGCGCGCAGACGCAGCCCCCAATCTCTCCGCATGTACAGCAGCAGCGCTTCGGAACCCGCAGAACCAGAGCAGATGGAGCGCACGGCGCGTTCTCTCCGTGATGTCGCGCGCGGCCACGTCGTGCACGCACTGCTGCTGCCCAGCTCGCAGGACCTGGTGTGTAAGAATATGATGTGCGAGCACTTGGGTTCGTCGTGCGCATGCAAGCTGTCACTGGTGCTCGAGCGCTTGCCGCAGCTGCAGGAGATGGATCTGTCCAACAATCAGCTGCGCTTCCTGCCCGAGTCGACCTTCCAGCTCGCGCAGCTCACGCGCCTCGACCTGTCGCGCAACCAGCTCACGGAGCTCTCGCCCAGAATCCGGCAGCTGCAGCAGCTCCAGGTGCTCGATCTGAGCGACAACTACATTGCGAGTCTCCCGGAAGCCGCGCTGCTGACACTCCCTAATCTGCGCGAGGTGCGCGTGATTGGGAACCCAGTGGATTTGGAGGTGGCGGTACTGTCGGAGGAACTCCGAGCCAAGATCGTCATTTAAAGCATTGCGAGCTGCGGTGGAAGTCACGTAACCAACTGTACGTGCAGTGCGTATGTGGTCGTATGCTTGCAATAGAAACAATGTGATATTATTTGTTGTCGTGTGGTGCTGTGCTGTGTGGTTGCTGATGATAGTGACACTGGCGTCTTTTGTGTTTCTCTCTACAGAAACAATAAACCTACAGCTTGGGCAGAATGACGCCTCGGTCGCCGCCCCCCTCCATGGAGCTGCCGTAGAGTTTGCTATTCCGCTGCGACTCTTTCTTGCGAAAGTTGTCGGTCTTGGCGTCCTGCTGTTGCTGCTGCTGGATCATGACCTTGCTGCCTTTGTGGTTGGTCTTGGAGCTGCGGCGGTCCATGATCAGCAACCCCATGTTGCGTCCATTGTTACTACTGGAGCGCGAGATGCCGCCCTTAGCCGTGCCACTCTTCTTTTTCACGGGCGACGGCGAGCGCACTTCCTCACCGCTCTCACTGTCCGATGCGTGGTGGTCGTGGGTCGACGCGGTCTCGGAGGACGACGCGCCGTCGTAGATGGATGGCGTGGGCGTGGGCTCGCGCTCGCTGCCATAGTTCATCATCGCCATGGAGATCGCGTCCGTGAGGCTCTCGCTCGAGCCGCTCGCCAGCGACGCCGCTTTGAGGAAGCGCGGGTCGATGCGCTTGATGCGATATTTGTCTTCGCGTACTTTCATGATTCGGAATGAACCCAAAAGCTTGTCCTGGACCGTCACCCCCGTCGCAGGCATCACAGGCGCAAGCATCGCTAGGTACGACCGCGGCTCGTTGGGCACGAAGCGCGCGTCGTCGATCGACGAGTTGTGGAACACCCAGGACACGGGCAGCTGCGAGCCGAGGCGAATAGACGTGTTGCCGAAGATGAAGACCCACTCCGTCGGACGCAGTGGCGACAAGTTGGCCGGGAGCGTGATCGCCATGCGGTCTACTCGCTGGACGCTGCTCTGGTCCAGATCGATCATTGAGAGCAATGTCGTCATGATGCCGTCGTCCATATCGTCGGGCACTTCAGATCCGTCCTCCGCAGTTGGACGGTCGCGGTCCTTTTGGACATGCTTGATGTGCGCTAGTGCGATCGCACACGCTGGAGCCATATCTGGTCCGCCGACGGCGGACAGTCGGATGAGCAGGCGGATGACCCTGTGGGCGACCAAGTTATCCAATCCGGGGCTCTTGCAGGACGTCACGTTGTAGAGCGTCAAGATGGCGTTCCGGCACGTCTCTTTGCTCGTGTTATTGATCGTGATGGCACGGATGATCGGGATCAGCCGTGGGTCGTTCATCAGCGCCGGGAGACACTCGAGCGACGTCGATAACGAGCGCAGAATGATCGAGCAGCGCTCGGCGAGCTCTGGGGCAACCACCGGTGGTGGCAGAGGAGAAGACGCGTCCCCAGTTTCAGATGACAAACTAGGTAGCACGGCGCTCGCAATCACGTCCAAGGCGCCGTCGTTCAGCACCGTGAGCCCTGCTTTCTCGCATCTTGCGAGCTGGCTGAGCGCGTAGATGCAGTGTAGCATGATCGCTGGGCTGCAGTGCGGCGCCATGACGCGCAGCACCTTGACTGCACCTTTGGCGGCAATCTCGCTCCAATCCTGGGGGTCCTCGCACAGGATCGCGATGATCTGTACGCACACTTCGACGACCTGGGGTAAGATGGGACTGCGTGAGAACACGATTTGCAGTACGTCGACAAGCTCTTTCTGGAGCATGACCTTGCGGAAGCGCAGGTGGTGCGTGAGGTTGTAGAGCGTCTGCGCGCAGCCCAGGAGCACGTCTTCCTCCTCGCTCACGGAGAACAGGCGGATCATCGGCTGGATCGCGCCGGACTCCTCTATCCGGTCGTGAAGCGTCGGTACGCACGAGATGTTGCAGAGCGTGTTGAGCCCAAAGAGGTTTTGCTGACTGTCGTTCGATGTGATCATTTTCACGAGCACGTCCACGAGGTTGTTGGCCGCCATGGCTTCGCAGTTGACACGCTGTGACGACAAATAGCAGAGCACGGACGCGCAGTAGCGCATCGTGGGCGGGTCGTTGTGCTCCGAAAGCACGAGCGTTGCGACCAGCGCGCCGCCCTCGACGAGCTTGGTTTCGTTGCCCTGCTTTATCGTGATGTTCATGAGGCAGGCGGCGAGCCGGCGGTGGATGTCTTGGTTGCTGAACTCCATCTCACACATCTTGGTGATCACCTGCGCGACGTTGATCTCCATGAGGATGTCAAGCATTGCCGGGTCGCACGACAGATTGTAGAGCACCGTGACACAGAGCGAGCGAATCTCGACGCTCTCAAGCCGAGCAAGCTTCACGAGCGCGTACAGCACACCCTCCTTGATGTGCGCCATGCGATACTCGTCGTGCGTGAGCAGGTTGTAGAGCGCGCGCGCGCAGATCTCCTTGGTCGAGTCGCTGTTGATGCGCAGCAGCGAGTTGACGATGAAGTCTGGCACAGTTCCTTCTTTCCAGATGTGCCGCGACCGCTGACTGCGCTCGACCGCCAGGTTGCACAGTGTCACGGCTGAGTAGATCTGGATATCTTCAATCCCGCAGCGCATCATGAGCGTCAGCGCCGGGTACAGCTCGGGGCTCTTCGTGAGCGTCGGACGGAATGACGCGTTCGACGCCAGCTTAGAGAATGCGATCGCGCACGTGAGTGTGATGGTGGCGTGCGGCGACGCAGACAGATCGATGAGCATCGAGAGGATCGGTGTCTTCTCCAGTGCCTCTGCGGCCAGGTTGCAGCACGCTGTGGCACAGCAGAGCAGTGTGTCCTTGCTTACCGAGTTCATGATCTTACGGACCAGCCGCACGCAGCCATCCTCGACCATGCGCACCCGCGAGTCCACGTCGAATGACAAGTTGGCGACGATCGCCGCGCACTGCTTGAGCAGCTCTTCGTTCTTCACCGGCCGCTGGAAGATCTGGAAGAGGATCTTGATCACGTCGACGCGGATGAGCACCTTGCGACTCTCTTCGAAGAACGACAGGTTGAAGAGACAGCCGATTGCACACTCCTGGTTGCGCTGCAACACGACGGGTGTCTTGTCATTCGCATTCACCGGAGTCTCGTCCTCCACTTCGACTCCGTCTTTGTTCACCACGAACTTTTTGCAGAGCCGCGCGATGGCCTTGATGATGTCGTCCTTGAGCAGGAAGCTGTGCAGACTCTTCTCACACGATAGATTGAAGAGCGCGTTGGCGCATAGCTCCTTGACTTTGTCGTGCGACGACGCGGAGAGACGCGCGAGCACAGCGGGCGTGTTGCTTTGCATGAGCTCCGAGCACGTCGCTGGGTTCACCATGAGGCTGCAGAGTGACACGATCGCGTACTGCTTGGTGAGCGCGCTCGATTCCTCCAGGAAGTGGAGCAAGAGCGTGATGACGCCGAAGCGGCCGAGCAGCTGGCGGCTGTCGGGCGTCGACGACATGTTGGACAAGCTCAGCGCGATGCTCTCTTGGATACCCCGGTTCGCCTTCTGGCCCATCTCGACGAGCTGCACGACCGCGTCGCTGAGCACCAGGTTCTTGAGCGATGTTGGATATGACGAGATGTTGGCGATCGTGAACGCGCACCGCTCGCGCACGGTCTCGTTCTCGAACTTGAGCAGGTCTTCGAGGCACTCGAGGATGCGCACCTGGCTCAGTAGCTCCAAATTGGACTGGAAGCCAGAAAAATTCGAGAGCGCGGTCGCCAAGTTGATTTTGACGTCTGCGTCGCTCACGCTCTGCGAGAGCTCGCAGACGTTGTCGAGGATGCCGTCCTCCACGACCTTGCCACGCGGACCGTTGAGCAGCGATAGGTTGCAGATCGCCTCAGCCGATAATCTGATGCTCGTGTGCTCTTTCTTGGTAGAGATTTTGAGGATCGTCTGCACGACACTCTCGGCAACTGGCGTGCCCGAGTAGGACGCGATGTTGATCAGCGCCTTGACGCACGCCTCTTTGGTCTCGTAGTCGGGCGAGTTGAGCATCGAGATGATTGCCGACACACATCCTTCCTGAACGAGTCGCAGTTGACCGCTGCGGTCGTAGGAGAAACGGCAGAGCGCCATGGACGTGTTGCGGCGGATCTCCTCGTGCTGCGCTTTGGCAAGCTCCAGCAGCGCCAGCAACACACCCTCTTCGATCATCTTGATGCAGAGCGAGGCTTCCCACGTGAGGTTGAGGATCGCGGCGGCACAGAACTTCTTCACTTCAATGTCGTCGAAGACCGAGAGACGACTGAGCGCTAGCATGCACCCCTCGGCGACCATCTGCTTCTCGTGACCGACGTCGGTGGTGAACTGGAGAGACAACAAGTCAGTCAGTCATGCAGTGAAGAACCGCAATGCACCCTCAACATATTGGCTTACATGGTAGATGCTGAATGCGCACTCCTGCTTGAGGCGCACTTCGCGCGACAGGACGCTGCCCAGCAGGTCGAGCTCGTCGTGGCTGCTCTTCAGGTGGATGCCACCCTCGCTCTCGTCGTCATCATCCTGGTTGAGGTCGCTCGTGCTGCTATCGCCTTTCTTCTCCTTGTTGAGTTCGCTGTCAACCACCAGTCCCGGTTTCTGGAAGCGCGACAAGTAGATCATGCCGTCTTCGTAATCTCCTCGCTGGCTGAAGAGGTCACCCGAGTACTCACTGAAGATGTGCTCTCGCTTGGGCCCGTTCGCGCTCTGGGTGCCGCGCACATGATGAACGAGGATTGACTTGGAGCGAGGCGATTCGACCACCGCTGAGGAAGTGGCGATTGACGACGCTTTCCTCGCTGGGGCGGTCGGTACCATCGGTGCTATGATACCAGCAACACCACCATTGTTCCCTGGTGGTGTTAGTCCAGTATTTGTAACTATACCTCCAGAAGGTGAGGTCATCCCACCACCACCATTGCCAATGCTCTCATCACGTGCCTCCTGCGGGATGATCTTGGTGTTAATGTGGCGGTAGAGCGTGCGCACAAGGTCTTCCTTGGTCGCGTGGGTCTTCCAAAAGTTGCGCTGGCGGTGCAGCTTCCAGTGCTTGACGAGCTCCTTGAGCTCCTCGAATCGGATGGGGGCGGCCGCCGGGTCGCGCTGCCGCGGGAAGAGGTCGAAGCGGGTGAGGTACTCACGCAACACCTCCAGCTCCTTGTCGCGCTCGAGTTCCTCGAGCAGGTCGTTCGTGTGGCGCGCATTCTGCGACAGCCGGTGGCTCATGGTCTGTCTGTCTGTCTTCTATCGCATCAAGCAAGCCTGGATGCTCTCGTTGAGTGTGAGTAACTGGGATGGTGGGCTATTGGATGAAGTAAGTGATGGACAGACCAATGGGCTTTGGCTTGAGGCTCGGTTGTCCGTTTCGCAGCACCAGCCTCAAGCGAAAGAGAAGGCGCTACCTATATATAGGGAACCAAAAGCGGCAAGGAGAGCGAGCTTAAGAATATGAGGCTGTTAGGTCAGTGGTGGTCCTTGTTCACAAGTGAGAGAGCAGGTTTTGAGTCACAGGAGCAAGCAGATCGATCACCTGATACCTGAAGAACGAGCATGGCGCTGAAGAGCTACCACAAAGAGACGCTCAATGGTAAAGCTGTCAATGTCATTGGCTTCTAGGGTCTACAACAATGTATCATATTCCTGGTACTGACCTCTGATCGATGGACTCGACGTGGTTGTTTGGCAGACAATTGGTACGAAGAGCGCAAGCCGCCGCTGAATGGAGGAGTGCTGCCTTACGACGGAGTGGTGCGTTCAATAGTTGAATGCTACTGGATTAGTATTATGCTGTTGTCCCTCTCTGCTTCTCAGTTCGTTGACTTCGCCGTCGTACGCGTTTACCCTGTAGAAAGATTACGCAACCACGACAGGCACAGACTTCAATGGCTTGCGTTCGGATGCCCAGGTACAGTAATTCAACACTTCGTAGATGCTCTTCTCCATCGCAACCTGGTTTGTTTTCCTGACTTGCAGCGTTTCCCTCGATGTGCCCTCACCCCAGAGGCAAAAACCTCGCATGATCAGCGATTACAATCTCGACCAGGCGATCCGACAGACGTCCACTGTAGACAGCCACGGTTTCCGCTCATCGATCCCGCAGCCAGACCTCGAATCGCAGAAGCGGTACTTGGACTCGACCCACCGCACCTCGTACATCAACCATTTCGCCTCAAGTGCTTCGTCTCCACAGCGACCTTCAAACGCGCATTCCCTTGTCCTCACCCCCGCTGGCGGTGTCGGCGGTCGCAATATTGAGCGCGGCAAGGCGGCGTCTGGAGCCATGGGCGAGGTCTTCCGTGTCAGCAATGAGCCGCAGAGAGACACCCACGCGCAGCGTTCGTGGATGTACTCGACCGATCCGATGATCGTCGCGATGCATCAGAAAGCGCACCAGAAAGTTGCAGCTCAAACGCCAAGGACGGTCGTGGACCCGAACAGCAGCAGCAAACCCGAGCGCTTTCGCCGCCAAACCACGTCGATCACCACCATCCCGCAGAACCAACAAGGCGTCTTTGCAGATGACTGAACTGCTAGTTAGTTCAGTTAGCAGTGATGACTTTCACAAATCTTTTACAATAATCGCCACTATCCATTTCAAAAAGCGATGCATGATTCTGTGTATATTTTTTCAATTTCATACCGGTGATGTGGAGAACGAGAATAAAGCTTGAGATGGACGAACTTGTTAAGGTTGTGTGAAACACAAGCGATAACATTCCTACGAGAGACAAAAAACAAGCAAGAGTCAATGTCAAGTGGCAACAGAAGTAGCCAAAGTAGCAGCACGCGTTCTGTATACCCAGCATACCATGAACTCTTCCTGGGACATATTCAGGAGATCGTCGTCGTCCACCGACACCAGGCGCTTCGTGGAGCCGTTCACCTTGACCTCGACGTCATCTGTGCCGTTCTCGCCGTCGTCGCACCATTCCCACTCCACGTCTTCCAGCTCTTCGTCTTCCATCGCGTCACCGTTCATCTCGGCGTCCCAGCCCTGGCGGTCGACCTGCACCTCCACTTCTTCGTTGCCGTCCTCGTTTTCTTCGTTGTAACGCTCGAGTTCGGCCATGTACGCTTTCCTGAACGCTTCCTGGCGCTGTTCTT
The DNA here is from genome assembly GCA_038050625.1 of Pythium sp. MPC-2022a. NCBI lineage: Eukaryota > Oomycota > Peronosporomycetes > Pythiales > Pythiaceae > Pythium > Pythium sp. MPC-2022a. The sequence continues at coordinate 8,529 of JALBZB010001052.1, forward strand.
CTGTCATCTCCGTCTGGTTCAGGTCCTCCATGCTCTGCATGCCTGGTGGCAACAGCGACTCCTGCTCCTCTGCGGCAGCAGCTGCCGCCGCCGCAGCCTGGATGTGTTTTGCAGCCATGTGCCCACTGATAGAGCTCCCCAGCAGGAATTCAGGAAGCGCTCGCGGTGCCTTCGCTGGTCGCTCTGCGATGTCGTCCTCCTGTAGCCAAAACGAAAAAGCAAACACACAGCCATGTCAAGTCAACATTGCCGCAAGAGCATGAGGATAGTCGTATGCAAACAGCGTCATACCGCTTTCCGCTTTCCATCCATTAGATACTCGTCTTCAGCTTGATCGTTGCCAGCAATGTCCACGATAATCTCTTGATCCTAAAATTTGGAAAATATATCAAACGCGGTTAGTTTTGCGTGATAAACAAACTGAACGCATCCCAAAGAGCATACACGATTTGACATCGTCGTACCCGAGACCCGTATTGATACAGGTAGGACTGGGCATTCTTGCCGTCGCTACCGCGGTTGCCGTTCTGTCCTGCGCCGTTGCCGCCTCCACCGGCGCCTCCTGGTCGACCTCCGCCCGCATTTGCCGTCGCTCGTACGCTGTTTCCGCCCAGTCCAGCAGCACGATTGTCACTCGGAAGGTTGCTATTTACACAAAAAAGGCAATTCACCACCACAACCAATGTTATGAACAAGAGCAGATGAGGTAGTCATCCAATCCAGGGCAGAGCAAAATCATATGGATCGGTCTAAATACTGACTTTGGCAGTACATGTCCTTCTTTTACAAAGTCTCCGATGCGACGCAGCACCTCGTAGATGCCCTCGTGCATGCCCGACTGCTTGTTCATCTGGTCTTTAAACTGCATTTTCCAAATCACACATACACACAAATTAGGATCCCTTCATTCTCAAGCCGTCTTCCATAGTTGACTGCTAATGCGCACATACCTTTCGCTGCAGGTTCTGGATTTTTTCTAGTCTATCGTTGTTGTCGCATTCAAAGAGCAGCTCGTTGCAGTGGCCGCAGCGGAACTTGAACTGGCCGGGCATGAGCAGCAGCTGTGCCTCCAGCGCTGTGTACTCGCGGCCGCAGTCCGGGTCCTTGCACTGGAACGTCTGGCGCTCGATCTCCAGCTGCTCGCTGTCCTTCAGGTGCTCGTGCATCACGTACAGGCGGTACTGCACCACGTCCACAAAGTATTTGTAGTCAATGTACCAGTACGACGTGGACGAGCTGCCTCCGACCCGCTTGTCGTTGAGCACCTCCCTATTGAAAAGCAAGTAGAGCAATGCGAATATACCCCACCCGTCAGTCAGGATAAACAGCGCAAGGCACTAGACAGAAGCACGTGAACGTACTCGCAGACGAGGTGGTCCTGGTGCAGCTCGTTCATGATTTTGCGCACTTGGCGCGTCTGCAAGTTCACGGCGCTCCCCATCTCGTCATCCTACAGAAACAATCAACAAATACGATCCATTCACACAACGACAGAGAGAGAGAGAGAGAGAGACCGTGTATGAGGAGGAATACGAGCGATCTCGTCAGGCAGCAACCACAGTTTGGATGCGAAGGCGACTGCGCGTTACCTTCATGAACTTCTCGCGGATGAGCGCGCGCAGCACCACGACGTGCTCGTCCGAGTAGAAGGCTCTGCGTTTCGCACAGATCCACGACACACACAGAAGCAGAGAGAGAGAGAAAGAGAGTGCAGTTAGCGATCACACAGAGAGATAGAACAGTGCGTAGCGTGCGTCTGTCTGTTCACAACAAGCGCCGCGTGCTGAGAGCGCGACGTACTGGCCGACCAAGTCCACGAGTTTCTCCACGAGCCCCGCCATGGTCGCCTTCTTCTAATGATGCGCGCATTCACAGACTGAACACCATAGGCGAGGCTTCAGGCTCGTAGTGTTGAAATTGAAACAGATTTCAGCATTCTAGTTGGTTATTTGACACTTATCAGATGCAATTGATAAGTACAGTGTGCGAAAAATCTTACGGACACCTAAAAATTAAATACAAAGAATCTTTTTCGGAGTTTTACGTTTGCGGATTTGATTTTTAGACATGTTTTAGAGCGTATTTGGGACATTCTTGTGGTGAATTTTTAGTTCGATTGAGGATCTCTGAGCCACAAGTCAGGGTAATATACTTTTAGAATGGCCAACAAAATCTTAAGGACAGACGGAAACAGAGCCATTTAGGGGCGATCGCGTATGCTTTATTGATTGTAGAGGACACAGTTGGATTAGTATTGATTGTAGGTTTGTCTGTCATTGTCTAAATTGACACGCCGGCGACACAATCATGGCAAAGGATCCAGGACTAACCAAGCTTCAGCAAGGCAAGATTTCGGCGTATGCGGGCATGAAAATGTCACTCCGAGAGATCACGAAAGCCGTCAGACGCTCGAAGAGTGGGTGCAAGCTTTCCTGAAGGATCCTTAAGGCTATGGTACAAAGAAGAGCATGGAAAGGTCACTGTCACTGAAGGTACACGACCGCACTCACCTGAAGTGGCCTGTCTCAACTAGAGAGTATACCGCCAACCAGATCCACCACGAGCTTGCTGTTGAAGCAAGCATTCGCACTGTCCAGCGCGAGTTGCAGCGTTGCGACTACTTGAAATACGAGAAGTCCAACAAGTCCCTATGCATGTCGGACCGTCACAAGGCGCTCCGTGTTTAGTATGTGGAGCGCCAGATCTGTCTGCTCACGGATTGAAGCTGTGTGGTATTTTCGGACAAGATTTTTTAACCTTGACCGCCCCGATGGCTGCAAGTATTACTGGCACGACCTCCGAACTGGCAAGGAGGTCACGTGGACCCGCCAATCTGGTGGTGGGTTTGTCGTGGTATGGGTGGGATCTTGTCCCTCGGGAAGACTCGGTTGACCTCTCTAAAAGGCAACCAAGACGCGCTCGACTACCAGCAAAAGCTTACAAGCCATCTATTCAAGTTCATTGATGATGTCCACGAAGGAGATTACATTTTCCATCACGACAGCGCCAGTATTCACCGAGCCCTACGCAACGAAGCTCTTCCTTGCGGACCTCAACATCAAGACCATGGACTGAGTAGCGCTCTCTCCGGACGTGAATCCGGTTGAAAAACTGCGAGGTACCATGGCGAGGCGGGTGTACAAGAACGCCCGTCAGTATTCCACCACTGACGAACTGAACAGTGCGATTGTAGAAGTGTGGGATGGTATTTTGTCTGATCTCCTTCTAAACCTTACAAACTCAATGTTCGACAGATGCTTGACTATTGTAAAAAGCAAAGGCAGTAAAATGGATTATCAGACGCCTCCTGTAACGCTCTACAATCAATAAAGCATGCGCGATCGCCCCTAAATGGCTCTGTTTCCGTCTGTCCTTAAGATTTTGTTGGCCATTCTAAAAGTATATTACCCTGACTTGTGGCTCAGAGATCCTCAATCGAACTAAAAATTCACCACAAGAATGTCCCAAATACCGTATTGCTCATGTTGAGGGATACAGCCATGTACACTTCCCAAACCCTGTCGCGAGAAAGGTATGTACATGTAATTTACCGTGGCTGCTGAATGGACCCGTAAAATTCAATTGAAACACACATATCCGATATATTTCAGCAAATGCTATTAGCCGGCTCGTTAACCGGCTCAGACGTCTCACATTCAATGTCATCGTCCGAGTCGGCAACGCCACCCTCGTCATCCAGCAAGTTGAGACTCTCTAGACTCTCGATGAGGTTAGATGCCACGCACTCTACAGGATCTAAAAGTACACGACACTTACGAAATCTATTCGTGATGATCTGGGAGTCGATCCCATCCCACGCATCTCGAACCCACATGGCGACCACTGGTCGACCGGGTGGGGCGCACAGGATGCCACTGCTGCGGTCATGAACCTGGTCGCTCAGGCGCGCGACCCATTCATTGCAAAGTCGGTCCTTAAATGGCTTGATCCAAGCCACATCCGCCAGCTGGCAGGCACCAGTCGCGTGTGGTGGGACCCTTTCTAGCACGACGTTCACGGTCTTGACATACTCGACGACGTCCTCGACCCAATGAGCCGAGAACTCGTCCCAAAGCAGCAGAACTGGCGGGATTCTCTCCGTCCGGTGACCGAAAAAGGTCTCCAAAAAATCCGCGATAGCTCACCATTCCACCATCCTACGATACACCACAAATATTAGTACCATGTGATGTCCGCATTTCATTCTAACAAAAGTACCTTTCGGGTTGCCGTAAATGTGCAAGCCCGTTGCTTGTTGCACCGCCTTGATCTCTCTCCACAGTCGCCGCCCAAATCCGTGTCGCAACGCCTTGTTCGTCTCGTCAGTCTCGTCGTTCTTCGACTTACCCGCCTTAAATATGACGAATGGCGCGTACTTTACGCCATCTGCATCGCCGAGCAGCATCACAGTGGCACGCTCCTTCTCCTTCCCTCCACAGCGCACCCACACGGTCTTCGCGCCCTTGGCGTTGACCGTTTTCTTTGGTAGATACTCAAAGAAAGATGCAGTCTGGTCAGCATTGTATATTTTAGTGATCCTTGCTCACACAGCATGGCACATTGTTAGCACTGCGCCCTCCAAACAGGTTGACATCGACTGCCAGCAATATGTACCTTTATCACGAACAATCTTGTCGATCTTCGCCGCAAAGTCAGCATCAACCTGCTGAAACTCGGCTGAAGCAATCTGACCCTGCCGCGTGCGAGCACGCAGAGACAACTTGTGACGCTGGCGAAACGACTTTTGCCAGCTCCATGAGGCGGCGAACACCCTCTGGCCGTACTCAACCGCGATGTTGGAGGCTTTCAGCTTGAACATGAGCGTTGAGATCGGGATGCCTTCGTCGCGCAGGTCGTTGACCCACATGACGAGATCCGACTCGGCCTCCTTCGACAACGACGTGCCGAGGCCCTTGGGGCGCTGCTTCTTCAGGCCACACTTGCCGCTGCTCAGCGCGTCTGAGAGCGCTACTTGTAGATCTGCGTCCGCTTCGACTCCTGGCGCAATGGCGAAAGGGCACCGTAAAAATGACGAATACTAGCTTGTATGTCGCCGTACTCTTCGAAGTGCTTTAGCACGGCGACTTTGGTGAAGGCTTCCGCCGCGACCTTCATGTACTTGCGTGGCTGTCGCCCACGCCCCTTGACGCGCGTTCTTCCCGGCCGGTGCTGCGCGCTCATCGTGCTGGCGCGACAATGTGTGGCAATGGTGTGCTGTCATCAGTGGTTCTCTTTACGGAAAATACTGTACTGCCGGTATTTTTCATGCGATGATGTGCCTGTGTC
>JALBZB010001053.1:0-13802 GCA_038050625.1 Pythium sp. MPC-2022a
AAGTAAGACACCGTATTAGCAACCGCTGATGCGCTCTTAAACGCTTTCAATACCAATGTTACCGATTTGGTCTTATAAATATTTTCACCCAAAAAATGCGTTATTTTTTGTTGCTTCATCAATCTTTCGTGTTGAATGCTGAAACTAACACTGCCAGTTGAACACATGAACAAAAGCATTGTGTCAAAATTTCAGCCAATTTGATGGAGTTTTCAGCTCACACAGCGAGAAAATCTGGTGGTCTTATATTTCCTGCCACCACCGTATGTATTATTTTGTATGTCCTGGAGCGTAATTTAGCCGTGTTTGACTGATTCTGATAGGTTTATTATCCCCTTTTGTAATTATTTGATACTTCTTTACACAATGCAGTTTCAGTGGCAACACCTGGCTTTAAAACGCAAAAAATAGTTCTTCTCAATGCAATCTCATTTTTAATAATTAATGGTATCTTAAAATAAGGTTACGCGAATTCGCGACTGTTCCCAACTTCAACGAGGAGCTTTATCCTGAAAAGGCGCGAAAAAAGGAACTGTCTACGAAACGACACGAGAAGATCTTTTCTGCTCCAGTTGTTGAAGGAGTCAGCAGCTTCAATGTTCAGAAACCAGGCAGTTGACTTGGTTAAAGTATGCCAAGATGCTGGGACTTTCTTGGCAGCTGACTTGGTTAAAGTATGGGTCTGCCAGGATATTTTTTGACCCCATTCGCACGATGGGACATCTCATGAACGAACACCGCCCCCATCACATCAATCACACGCACTTCGGAAAGACACAAGACCCACACAAAACGTATCTTCTCACTCGCCACTTCCGCATTTCATCTCAGACGCCCAGCAGCAGCAACAGTACCCTGTGCCTCTCCATCCAACGCTTATGAGCTCCTTCGTGACGCTGCCGACACGGCTCGCAGCGCAGTGGGGGGCGTCAGCAGCACCGGCTGAGAGCTTCCACGTCAACATCGCAGTGAGCGGTGTGACGGATCCCGGCGGCGCCAAGTGCAAGGTGAACCAGGACACGTTCTTCACGCACTACGACGCGGCCAATGGCGCCATGGTGATCGGCGTGTTCGACGGCCACGGCAAAGAGGCAGGACGTGACGCGGCGTTTGCCGCGCGAGACTACTTCAAAGCGTATTTCCAGTCGATGACGCAGCAGGACTACCAACAAATGGAGCAGCGCCCGCAACAAATGTTCTCCAGTATGTTCAACGGGTGCCACAGTGCGATGAAAAGCGTCTTGAAGGCCGTGTACGAGCGCCGCGGGTTCACGGTGCAGGAGCAAGACGGGTACATGGTGAAACTTCCGGCTGGCGGCGAGGCAACGCAGCAGCAACAACTCTACTCTTGCGTGCGCGGCGGCACAACCGCGACGATCGTCGTGATCCTGGACGGCGGACGCAAGATCCTGACTGCGAATGTGGGCGACTCCGCCGTTGCGATTGGAGCCAAGCGCATGGTTTGCATGAAACAATCGGATTTGCTGAAGCTGCACGACGATGAGGTGACTGAACCAGAAGCTACAGACAAAAGCGATAACACCACCACAAAATCCAACCGCAAAGCTAACAGTACGACCAAACTGCTGATGCTCACGGGTGACCACTCGCCAGACAACCAGCGCGAATTCTTTCGCGCGCGCGACTTTCGGCGCTCGGACTCGGATCGCAACATGCCCAGACTGCGCTTTCTATTCGACACCAGCGACCCGAGAACAAAGCGCAAGCCGATCTACAAAGTGGATGTCAAGGGGGAAACCACACAGAAAGACACGGGCGACTACCTGAAGAACGTGCGCGACGAATGGGCGACGCTCGTGGCCACGCCTGCGGACAGTCCGTTTCCCGACTCGCTAGCGTTCACGCGCTCGCTCGGCGACTTCTACATGCACACTTATGGCGTGAGCTGCGAGCCGCACATTTGTGAATTGTCGCTCGAGCAAATTGCGCAGCGAGCAATGCGCAGCAGCAGTCGCGGTAACCAAGAGGAACACGACGCTGCAAGCGCGAGCAACACGGAGAGTGACGACAACAACAGCGAGACGAGCATGCACGACTGCAACGGACACGGCGGAGCTATTGAGTTTGCGCTCGTGGCCGCGTCGGACGGCGTGTGGGACAACTGGAAGTTCAACGACCTGTTCGAATTCCTCGACAATAGCGACGCGAAGAGGACGCGAGCGCGCTCCACGAGCAGCACGAGCAGCAGCACGAAGAGTGACGTGCCTGGTGGCGATGAGGCAGCAGCAGAGGCGTACCCGATTGACAACGCGGTGGCGATGCTGCTGAAAGCGAATCTCAAACTCGCGCAGCGCGTGTTTGGGGACGACGCGGACAACATGACCGCCGTGCTTTGCCATTTCCGCGTCTCTTCTTGACTGTGAGTCTGTCTGTGTGGAGGCACAAATCAGGTCCGACAGAGTAGTATTTTTTTTACATAATAGCATACTATTTTATGGTACTTTAATTATCATCAATATTAACTTCATGATTATCACAATTAGTAGTATCCCATATTGTATCGCTATTTCCCATATTTTATCATATTTTCATTATCCATAAACATTATGTTGCTAACGTTGTTAGAGATACGGCAAATTCTAGTTATTATGCAGTTATGTGAACTGCTGCAGTAAGTTGGTACCATTTTTCAACGGTCCTGATCAGCTCGTTCATTTTTGAGCAGCTCCAAGCAAGCCGCAATCAATCATGATGCGCATCTCGCGACTGATCTCTGGCCGCAGCAGCAGCGCCATCGCGCGCCACGCGAGCCCACTGCTGGCGGTGACCACCACCAGCAGCAGCATCGGCAATGGAGCGCTCTTCTCCACCGCCACGGGCACTGGTGCGTCTCTTAACATGCTGCTGCTCTCTTGTCAATGCTTGTGGATGATGGGATGGCCAATCTGTGGCTGGAAATGCGCAACCGCGAGCAATGGCCTATCAGTGTACTAAATGGGGCGACTGTGTGTGTGTGTGCATGTACTGTTTAGAGCTCGAGTGGATGAAGAACCGCGACCCGTACTGCAACGTGAGCGAGTCGATTGCCGCCAAGATCGGCGTGAACCTGCACCAGCAGAAGCACCACCCACTCAACATCATCAAGACCAAGATCGAGGGCTACTTTGACGAGCTGCACCGCACGAAAGGGTACGAAATGACCACCACCTATCTAGCATTTGCTACCGATTGCCTCTCTATCTACTGCGAAAGCCTAACATAAGAGCTGACGACATGCCGTTGGATTGACTATTGCTACTGTAGCCACCCAAAGTTTACAGTCTTTGACGACCTGAGCCCCGTCGTGTCGACCGAGGACTGCTTCGACGCGATGCTCGTGCCCAAGGACCACGTGAGCCGCAAGGTGACCGATACGTACTACGTGAACGAGACCACGGTGCTGCGCGCGCACACGAGCGCGCACGAGGTGCCGACCATGAAGCAGGGCATCAAGGCGTTCCTCGTCACGGGCGACGTCTACCGCCGCGACGAGATCGACGCGAGCCACTACCCGGTCTTCCACCAGATGGAGGGTGTGCGCATCTTCTCTGAGCTCCCGGAAGACATACCCCGCGAGGAGAAGGTCGCGATCGTGCAGGAGGAACTCAAGAAGACGCTCGAGGGCATGGTCTTCGCGCTCTTCGGCAAAGTCGAGATGCGCTGGGTGGACGCCTACTTCCCGTTCACGGATCCGTCGCTGGAGCTCGAGATCTTCTTCAACGTGAGTATACTATCATGTCGCTTGTATTGATTTCTATGATATATCCTACCCTAATGGTATACTTAACATTGTGGGATTGTTTGTCTCTAGGGCGACTGGCTGGAAGTGCTCGGCTGCGGCGTGCTTGAGCAGCAGATCCTGCGCAACGCGGGCATCGGCGAAGAAGTGGGCTGGGCGTTCGGACTCGGTCTTGAGCGCCTTGCGATGGTGCTCTTCGACATCCCGGACATCCGCCTCTTCTGGTCGCAGGACCAGCGCTTCATCTCGCAGTTCAAGGACGGCGAGATCACCAAGTTCAAGCCCTACAGCAAGTACCCGGAGTGCTACAAGGACGTGAGCTTCTGGCACGGCGACGACTTCCACGAGAACAACCTCTGCGAGGTGGTGCGCGACGTCGCGGGCGACCTGGTCGAGCAGGTTTGTGCTACAGTATTGAGCGGAACTAGGCTAGGACGGATTTATGAAATTGGTTGGTGGACTGACATTGTGCGGCGGACTTTATTGATTGATTGGCAACCTTGTTAGGTTTCGGTGGTGGACCAGTTCCGCCATCCGAAGACCCAGCGCGAGAGCAAGTGCTACCGCATCGTCTACCGCCACATGGACCGCAACCTGACGAATGAAGAAGTCGACGCGCTCCAGGTACGTGTGCTTTCCTGAGCATCGTCATCGAGTTTGACAAAATCGCTCATGAGTCAACTAACATTATGTGGTTTCCATCCTGCTCTGGGGTTTGTGTGTTGTGTATCGTAGCTGTCTGTGCGCGACAAGATGGTGGCGGAGCTCGGCGTCGAGCTCCGATAGATTCACGACGATGATCGACATCAACGAGAAAGGAGCGAAAGCAAGAGCGTCAACACCAAGACACTCGAGAGGCCTCCCTGATACTTGGTATCAGAGCAGCGACACTAACGAATTCAGCAAACTCAACAACAACACACAAAAATGTCAATATCCAGAAAGCCAAAAGTCAACCAAACAAAAGCCACACGTGTAATCGATGCGTTCATTGTCTATTGTATCATTCTTCATGGTGTTCACCTCTTGCTGTATATCATTGTGATTCTCGAAGCTACGGCCGGCCGAACATCTGCGTCCAGAAGCGCTTGTAGCCGCACGCACTGCTCTCGATCTTTGTAAAGCCAACCTGCACCACCAAGGGCTCCAGGATGTTGTCGTGGTGACCTGGCGAGTTCCACCAGGAGCCCATCACGCCGGCAACCGATTGCTGACCTGCCACCACGTTCTCCCAGACCATCATGCTGGAGTACTCCAAGCGACTGGCGCGGTCCCAGGGCATGGAGCCGTCGATACCTGTGTGGGTCATCGTGCATGTGCTCGCCTACTCTTTCGAGTGAGTGGTCGCTACTGCCATGAGGATGCTGCCGATCACCACCGCACTGCGGCCGTTCGCCAAGCGAAACGTGTTGATGCGGTTGAGCATGTTGGTGACCTCACCGAAGGTCAGTCCGTTCTCCAGTAGCACCGCTGGGACTTTCTCCGTGAACCTGCTGACCACGAAAGCGCACTTCGAGCCTTGAAGCGGCGATACGGTCGCTGTCTTGCCCGTTTTCATATAGCAGGCGCCGCTGGTTGCCTCGTTCTGGTTGGTCCACGTCCAGTGCGTGCATCCCGGGTTTTGAACGCAGGTCTCCATACAATTCGACAGAGGAGTGAGGATTCGGCGAGATCCTGACCGAGGAAATCTCAATTTGAGGCAAACATGGTGAGAGTGTCGCTGCTGGTCTCCCGTGCGGTAGTCGCCAGTCCGAGCGCAAGAAGGTTTGGTGAGGTCGTGAGTGCAGCGGTTGCCGTGACGAGCGATGAAGTCCTCATGGTGGCTGACAGGGAGGCTGTAGAGTGAACTTAGCTCAAAAGGCTTAATCGATTGTGGACGGGTTCGAAAATGAGCTCCTCATCACGAGCTTGGCGCAGTCTTCAAGTCACAAATCCGTGGAAATCGTGAGCAGCCATCTGATCAAGCACAGTTCGGCTCGCATCTAGTGTGTTTATCGGTTTGTGGTTTAGATATTGGAGCTGCTGGAGGATATCCGATCCAACCACTTGAAGCTGAGCGCTGAGATGCAGAGAAGAAACTCCATCTTCACCAGCAGCAATGGTATTAGCTTAAGAATAAGAAACTGGTTTTGGATTCGTGAAACCACACTCAAGAGCTGGGATGAACAGAGATTTGCTTGCTAAATTAGTGAAATTGAGCTGATATCTGAAGTTAACCGCACCAATCGATCCTTGAAAAGTAGCCTTCTTGAAACCTTTCTCACAAAGTAGTTTCTGTCCAAAGTCATCGCTTTTGTGTCGCTGGAGCTAGCTACAGGGTGCATTGTTGCTCAACAGTGCACCAGAAGGTCCGGCTCGTACGAGATGCTCTCAACTGCAAACAGCGCATCTGGGTCGCAATCTCCAGCGTTGAGGTCCACATCGTCCTCATCGTCCTCTTCACCCTCCACATCTTCGTCTTCACCATCTTCGTCTTCCTCTGCTGCTGCCGCCAATTCGTCTTGCTGCTGCTGCTCCTGGTGTTGGAGTTGGAACATGCTGAACATCTGCGTCTCCTTGAACCGCCGAATGTAGTCGAGCGTCAGGTCGCTACATCGCCTCGCTGGCTCAGATTGACCAATTTCTTGGGGGTTCCCCACCAAGCCCTCCTGTTTGTATGAGTAGGTGTTCACCACCACTTCACTCGCCTCCTCGCCGAGCGCCATCCCACAGATAAACTCCAGGTGACGGTGGATCCGCGTACAGATGATCTCGCAAGCTTCTTGCTGGTGCACACTCGGGAAATCTGGATCCCCAACGTGTTTTTGGAACAGCTGGGCTGAGAAAAATTTGAGCTCGTGCACGAGCGCGTCGCAACCGGGGAGCTTGAGCTCGTGGTAGTTGCGCATGTCTTCGTCGTGCATCCGGAGGTTGTTTTGGTCCATGTTCATCTCGATCACACCCTTCATGGGAGCTTGCAGCGTTGAGAAATTCGGAATCAACGCCGAATCAATGGACACGCGGCCGGCGATCAGCGGCACGGGGGCTTCAAGGAGCTCGTCGAGTCTCGGGGGTAGTACGGTGATGACTGGACCCGCCCACTGCAGAGGGCTCAGTAGTGTGATGAGCGCCAGCACACAGGAGCTCACAATGTTGACGTGGTCCGAGACCACGAGCACCTTGTGCTCGCAGCACAGACAGCCCAACAGGAAGAGCACTTGGTCCACGGAGAGCAGCGCAAAGAGCGTTGGGGCCGCGTACTCGAGTAGCAGCACGCGCCTCTCCATGTCCAAACTCTCGCTGTGCGGGCGATGAAACGAGAGGTGTGTCGTGAGCAGCTCCGGAGACAGATTCATGCGACTCCACCCACCCATGGACGGGATGCGCATGTGCTTGAGCTTGGACAGGATATCCTGAAAATGGTTCACAAAGTCGCTGAGCATCGGAGGCTTTGGTAGATCCGAGGTACTCTTGTGTTCTTTAAGCGCGAGTGCATATTTATCACCAAACTCTCGTTGTTTGGCTTCCCAGAGCACCGCGACACCAAAGAGCACCTTGAAGAAGAGGCTGAAGAACGGGTATGGGCTCAGCAAGCAGAGACAGCACTGCGTGATGGTGGTGGTAGAGCTCTCGAGCTCTTGGTCCTGATCGTCACCAATGGGTGACTGAGGTTGTGGCTTTTCATCAGCGAACAGTGGGCAGATGACACAGATCGCGTACGTGACGTCGCATGGGTTGCTTTGGCTAGCGATCGTGAGCACGAATGTCGAGCCCGGACTGCGGTACGTGCGGTGGCGTTCTTGGAGCGTGCGCTTGAGGTTTGCGATCGTGAAGTCACTGGCAGGCGGCATCTTGTCGCCGTAGGGGAAGCAGAGTTCCACGAGGCCTTCGAGCTCTGCAACCTGCTTTGTCTGCGGTGGGTACACACACAGGAGCTTGGAGGCTGGCGTTAACGGTGCAGAATGAGAGACCGCCTGATGTTGATTTTCTGCTTCTAGGTTTGGAACTGTCGTGAGTCTCGCGGGAGCCTCGGCTGCAGTCGCTCCTACACCTGCAGTAGCTCCTCGGAACCGCTGGGATACCAGGTTGGAGAGCCAGCCAGGCTTCCGTTGAGATGATGGAGCTGAAGGAGTTGATGAAAGGGCCAAAGGCTCTTCCGAGATGAAGTCCAGAAGCGTCTGCGAGTACTTTGATGTTAGACGACTCGATCGGGATGAGAGCAGCTTGAACTTGGATGGTGTGGGTGCCGGATTTGGGGTAGCCTGATACTCCGACACGGACTCTTCAGACATGTTTGCCGTAGTTGTTGGGGTAGTTTCTGGTTGATGCTGTTGGCTCTCGGGAAGACTTCGGGTTCTTCGGTAGTCGGCGAATGACTTGCGTTGTAGCGACGGGAATCGCTTTGGCACTGGTTTGCTGATAGAAGAGATTTTTGGGGTGGGACCAGCAAGCACGACTGCATATTTGAAGAGCTCGCCCAGCGAATTGTCTTCGTACCCTACAAACAGCGAATTCAACGATGGCAACGATGCTTTAGAGTACAGCTGCTGAGGCAATTGGTTGACTTGGACTGAAGCTGGAGCTGGTTGAAGAAGTGCTGGAAGTACAGGAGCTGGTTCTATCCGATCTTTATGCGGAGCCTCTGGGGTTTCAAGCTTTGCTTCAACTGCTTCTAGTGAGGGCGACGACGAGCTGTCGTTGCTTCGATATGGCCGCTCTATTGAACCCGGAGCTGATATTGATGCGTGTGGGGTGTCATCTCCTTCTTCGTCTTCGCCGTCGTGGTCGTCGCTTTGAACCACAGTCGCCTCAAGCTCAGCGCTGTCCTCATTCTCCTGATTCGACTGCTGCTGTGGTTGCTGGCTCTGGGATCCGACGAGTTTCTTCAATTGCTCCAGCTCTTGCTCGAACTTAACGCACTTGGAGCATTCTTTCCGAAACTAAGGATAAAGCACAAGCGAGTTTAGTTAGTTAGTTAGAGCCAAGTCTGTAAGCTTGGAGGACTAGGAACTGGTCTGATTTCCGGAAGTGCATTACCTTGGAGGAACACGAGTCGCACTGATGCTGGGCTTTGTAGTCCTGAAACTGAGTTGCGAGTTGATGAAAGTGCACTTTTTCATCGTGGAGTAGCAGCTTGAGCTCCTACACATTACACAATGACAAGAAATGAGTTCATACATGAATATAGTCGTTCGATTTCGATTACTCTCCGTTGCTGTCATTGGCTACGTACTCGAATCCTTCTCCCTAGTTCCTGGTTAACCTGGTCAAAGCAACAAAAAGCAGAGTAGCCAGTGGGTAGTAGTTAGTTTTGAGATCAGACAGGAAGTAGCTCTACGAGATCACGGACTCTTTGAGTATCAATGGCGCTGACAAATTGACTCGGACCTTGATCTCCTTCTGGAATTTGCGCTTCCACTCGTCCGCATTCCCCGCAGTGCGGAACTCGGTCTCGGACGTTCGGTGCATCATCCTGGAGGTTGACCAGTAGCTGCGCTCGTGCTCAGCAGGAAAGTACTATGTGGTGCTCTCGACAGCACACAGTCGATGGATAGTAAATTCCAAGTGAGTGCGAATGCGCACGATTGTTCTCCATGCCTGGTGCTGTTGGTGTCTCCGCACCAGGCGGTTATGCCTCTCACAAATGCAAAAATATCAGGGAAAAGCTCGATTTAGATAGAAATCGGTCAAGTTGCCTCTTGAAAAAGCGACAATCTGCTGAATATAAAAGTGGGATGAAGCGCCGAAGCTTCCTCTCTCTGAGAGAGCTGAACCGAACTTTCAAAGAAGTCATGTGCGCAAACTGTTGAAGCCCCCATACAAGCCACATGAGCCAGCACCACCCAGTCAATCTTCGAATGCTCATTGATTCAAGGTCGAGAAATCAGTCCAATTACCCCAGACGCTGTCGACATTACTTCCGAAGTTGGTATATCACCAGGGTGCCATCCTTTCGTCCGCTTTCCTTTCAACTGAAAATTCTCTTCGGTTGATGAGCAGGAATATGCTGATTGGTTTAGTTGATTGATTCGAATACAGCAAAAGAGCATGCCTCGGCACGGCGTAAGACTGCCACGCGATGAACCACGATCGTTTCCGTGTATGGATGCGAGTTTATTTAATAGATGCGACAGCTTCACTTGGTCACGACACCCCGATGACTGACGAAGAAGGGAAGAATCGACCGCACGTTATCGCGTATAGTCAGTTAGTCGCCTGGTTGACTCTAGATCGAATCCTCTCTGTTTGGGTCAATTGGCTCGGGGTCGACCCAGTCGATGGCAAGGCCACACTGACTCTCGTACCCCCGTACTTCGTCGAATCACCAGCGACGGCGCTGAGCAACGTGCGTGTTCCAAGGTCTCGAAGTAGATCCCGCTCATACAGCCAGCTAAAGTACTTGCACTCTGGAATCGCTGCACAGTTCAGTCCGCATTGGTCCAAGACTGTCGGGTACGAACTAACAACAGTTTCTGTCTCGAATTTGCAGCCGGACAAAGGGACCTGGGTGAGTCCGCTCCAATGCAGATTCCAGGCGTTCGGAGTTGCAGGAAAAAGCGCGAGTACGGCGAGACTGGATCCAGCGATAGCGACGAGCGCGGATTGGGTTCTAATGGTTGCTACGTGAATGCGGATGGCAGGATCTTGGGGAATTCTCAGGACGGAAGCTTGAATAGGTTGGGAGGGTTGGCTATGAATTCGAAAGTGAGAGGCAGGGTTGAGAGCTTGTCTTGGCATGGGAGAAGCTCTCCCGTCCAGCGATGCAAAGCAGAGCAACCACCGCCAGTGGCGAATGAATGACTGATTCTTTAGTTTTGCTGGGCGAAACATCCACCCTACTAGCACTGAGGCGGCTTTGCGTTTCGGTCTGAATGCTCATTCGCAAAGCCGCGCTGGATTAAGTAGGTGTATCTGTGTTTTTCTTAGTACCGCCAGTTGTGAGCACTCGATTTTATGAAGCCTGAGTTGAGTCTTGGGAACCAAGATCAAGATGATCGGGAGGGGATTTACGCTCGGGTGGGAATGGTTGTAGATGAAGAAACGAGATCTGACGAAAGGGGACTTTGAAGCACGGAACGAATGCAATTCTCACCTCGATGCGCTGGCGTTTCTCTCTCATTCAGTTGTCTTTCGTGGCGAGCCGGCGTTGTTGTCGTGCGTGCATCAACCACGACCTCAGGACACCTTTCTTCACCACCTACCTCGGTGTTTCAGCCAAAGAAAACTCATCGCTTCGCACTTTCAAGCTCTCGCTCAGTTCAATCCTCTGCAGATCACTGTAGATCACTTCAACAAATTTTGATTCACGGAGTCAGGACGCGTCGTTCATAGCTGTCACCAGAACCACTGATGAGAAGGCGGAGCAACCAACCACTCACGAGGCGTTGACATAAACGCCTGTTTGAGTGAATCGTGCGCTGGGCCATCGTTGGGAGGATTTCCTCGCCGATGAAGTAACTCGAGGGTCAAGTGGTCAATTTTCGAAATGAAAGATGAGGTGCAGAAGATAACCAACCGTCATTAGTTTCATCCTCCTTGCATCGTATTCACGCATCCAGAGAGACAAAGAAGGGAGACCAGAGCTCCAAGCAGTCTCCTGAAGTTTCACATCAACATGTGGATTGAATGAACACCAGCTTCAAAACACAGAACTGTGTTTGAACCACTCACCCGAATGCGTCTTCTCGAGATGGTCGCGTATTCAATTGCAACTACCGATCTCTCGGCGCCAGTTTGTTCAGGTCTGCACAACTGGGATGGTTATCCTTTGGACCCAAGAAGCGCACCGCACGCTGCGATTACATCAACCACCAATAGAGCGCTCTGTTTCTCTCCTCCCTCACTTTCAGATCAACCAGCATCTCCCTAAGCCTCTCTCCTACCAGACAAAACTCAAGCCCCATTCTCAACAAAGAAGACTCCCGCATCTCTCACCGCAATTGCTGGATGCAGCTTCGTTGCACGCGTGTGCTTCCCAGTGACCGCGTTTGTTTGGACCCAGACTACAAGTTTGACAGCGTATTGGGAACAACATCCACCCCACAGCCAGCTGATGGCTGGTTAGTTTTCTGTGCAACGGAAAGCTGATTTCCATCTGGGCGAATCAGTTTGGCAGGATCGACTCAAGGCAAGAAGAGGTTTTAGAATCTATAGTTAGGACAGGCGGAGAGTAGTTGTGCACTCGAGGTCATTTGAGAAATTCGTTCCCCTTGCGAAGAGCTCCAGCTATCTGCTACGCCACTCCCGGCTGAAGGAACATAACGGCTCAATCAATGGTTCGAACTGCGGCCTCCCGACTGAGTAGCAATTGGTGAATTGCGGATCAGACTGTGCCGCCTCGTCAGTCTACAAGTATCGGAGTTGGACTACTGATTCTACCGGTGTTAGCAGCTGCTAATACACTGGGAACAACTTGAGCGTTGTAAGCCAATCAAGTACGTTTTCGAACCAGTGTGGATACATCTTCGGACGCTCCAACGGTCCGATTGTGCAAACCCCTCAGCTCGACGATCTCTCAATCAAGGAGTTGGAAGAAATGATCGTCACCATCAACGAACTTCATGCGTATCCTCGCCAGCCGAATTCCCTCCCGCCTCTTCGCTTGAATTGGATACCATTCCAGGGACCAAGCGAGAAAATGTGACCTCACGGATGATGGCAGTGACTTGTTAACTTCTTCAAGACGAGCGGTAGACGCTGGCTACACTGCTACAGCCGGCTGGGAAAATGTCGGCACCGGTCTGGTGAGTGGGACTGACTATCTGAACGGCTCGCCATCTCAATTTGCTAGTACCCGCGAGACAACAGCTCAAGATATTGGAATCTTTCGAGCTGTCAACATGGATTGCCTTTTAGGCGAGCCCGCAGCGTACTGGACTTTTGCGATTCACCAACCTGACGGTCCTTCTGTCACTGTTATGAATACCAATTGCTGATGGCTGCGTCCGAGTCGCAACATCCGCGGAGCGTGATGCATCTTTTCGAGAAATTTATAGAGATGCATTCCCATGCCACAAAAAAAGAAATAGCCAGCATTAAATGATGAAAGTGTTTGATTGTTCTTCTGGGTACAGTTCATGTTGTCCCAGAAGAGCCCAAGCTGGGAAGTGTTTGGGTATTCTGGGCATTCTCGGTATGTTGGTACAGTATGCAGCTAGTTCTACCATTAATCATATATTTTGCTCAGTACTTTTATGTGCATGCTCTCCTCTCAGGAGAAGAGGACGTAAGTGGCACGAAGGCAAACGCGTCGTGCACAATTGCCAAATCAACCAAAGGACTTCAGTAACTCACATTCAAGCGAATCAAAGAACTACTTGGTGAAGATATGCATGGACTAGTGACACAACCGGAGGGATCAGCAATGGTGACTATACTCAGGAAAGGATCGGTCTCTAAAGCTTAACTAGTTGAATAGATAACATTTTCTTCCTCAGAAGACGACGTAAGATCTCGCAATTACAGTCAGATGAAAATTATTACCAACCGTTCTTTCACCACGATGTCGCACGATGTCCAGGATGCTAAGAAGAACGCCACAACAGTACATACAACAACTGCAGAGTGTCTCGTGAAAAAACCACGACTTGGTTGTGAGGAACGAAAACATATCCACAGCGTTAAACTGCAACTGTTGACTTTTCCACTAGGCATCTGAAAAAAGTGTTGATACTCGGAATCATGTGCTGCAGAGAGCGTCCGTGTGGCTGCAACATTCAGTGATGATTGATGTTCTGTGTCAATACGCACTACCATAGGTATTTTCTTCTTCAATTCTCTGGTTGTTTTGTTTCACAGTGTGATTCATTCTTTGCAGATTACTACCGAGTACATGGAAAGAAGATACCGCAGTTGCAATTCAAGCGCAACGTAGTAAAACAACACCAACACGAGGAAATAAGATCAAACGTACATCGCTATAAGAAACAATGGAACAAAATTCTCGTAGCGATTCGGTATTCCCCTTTAAATAGTATTTTCCGAACAAAACAGTACTTGATTTTTGATTTTCTGTATGAAATATGAGCATTGTTATTCGTCGTTGATAGTGAACTGCTGAATGGGCGTGGCTTGGACTCTCGAC
>JALBZB010001054.1:0-13787 GCA_038050625.1 Pythium sp. MPC-2022a
TATTTCGGCCAATCAACATCTACGCTCCACCAACATCAAGCACACTGATTGGCTTATTATAGAAATATTGTTCTATTTTGAGCATCAAAACCCAATTTCCAACTGCATGATCTCACAATTTCCAACTGCGTGGTCTCACATGGACACACTTTACTCACTCACAACAGCATTCGATCAGATCACCGCACACATAACCACACAAGCCATCACTATCGCCATGGGCAATCGACCGAGCAACCCAACGATCAAGCAGGAGCTCTCGGAGCTGCAGCGCAAGACCAAGACCGAGGCGGCACTGCTCTCCGGTGCTGGCGCAAACAACACCAGTTCGTCGCAGTCAGGGCAGCGCAACTTCACGCTCCAGGAGCTCTCGCAATTCAACGGCGAGGACCCAGACAAGCCCGTGTACGTCTCGATGCTCAGCGACGTGTACGACGTCACCGCGGACTTCCACGACTACAAACCTAGCGGCGGCGAACTCCATGTGGTCGCCGGTCGCGACGCGTCCCGCGCCGTCGCGCTCATGAGCCTCGTGGAGGACGAGGCGAGCAGTACGGAGCTCTCAGACCTGAGCGACAACCACTTGGTGAGTCTGAACCAGTGGGTGCGCAAGTTTAAGGAGGAGAAGAAGTACCCGAAAGTAGGGCGTCTGGTGCTCTCCCGCGACTTTACGAGAGAGGAACTGCGGCCGTTCAACGGCGTGGACAATCCGAGACACACGGTGCTCGTGGGGCTCAACCTAAATGTCTACGACGTGACGCTGCTTGGCTGGGAGCACTACGGACCCGAGGGCGGATACGCGCAGTTTGCCGGTCGAGATGCGTCGCGCGCGCTCGCGTGCATGTCGTTTCTGGACGGGTACCTGGACAACCCAGCGCTGGAGGAGCTCACGGAGGAGCAGCGCGCGGCACTGGCGAACTGGGCGAGTCGCTTTGACCTGAAGTACCCCGTGGTTGGAAAGATCGTGGGCTAAGTTAATAGCTCGGTATCGAGAGCTGAGATGAGAGATCCGGGGCCGCGCCATACGTACATTTATCTATCAGGACCTAGGAAGGATCACACTAGTACTTACTTACCACTAACGTCATGTATGGCTCGCATATATCGTTGGATGATGCATAGCCATTCATAGTTTCATCTTGTGGGCGAGTATGAGCTTCTATTATTATGGATGGTACTCTACCACACGTCAACACCAATGCGCGACCTCTTCTAAACTATAGATAAGCGCAGCTTTGTCTTGATACATCTACCCGTTAGTAGACGATGTGAGACAGAGAGATTGAAAGGTTGTGAAAGCCAGTCAGCCAGCTGACAGACGCACAAGAGAAGCGGATCGACAGTCGACAATCGAACTGAGACCATATCACCACCGCATCATCGTTTGAAGACAATCACCACCGCTATTAGCTTGCGGTCGCTTCGGATCGGCCCCAATATTACATTCCCTCCGGGAGGCATCAACCCAGGGCGGCGAAACGTGCATGTGTTCCTGAGTCCGCGAGTCTTCAGCGCCTGCTGGCTCACAATCATTCTCAGGCACAGCCTCTGCGCAGTATTCCCAGCGGTGATTGGGGTGCTCTACCGGTACCTGCTGATCTCGAACTTCATCGATCCGATCACGAGCAACTCGCTTTCGGTGGACAGGCGCTACTACCACTCGATCGCAAACGTCTACTCTGCACTCTCAGAGCTCCATTGCCTGATGCTTGGGACGTACCTCGCGCGGTCCACCCAAACACAAAAGCTGGTGTTCCGCGACGCGTCGAGCCTGGCAGATCTTCGCAAGGGCATCTCCAACATGCTTCACATGGCGACACGGAGACTCAATATGGAGTCTCTCTTCTGCCAAGCGGGCCAAGTCGTCGGTCGAGCGCTGCAGAGTACAGAGTCGGAGGTGCCTGCACCGGTGCTCCGCTTCTTTACAAGGGTAGTGGCCACTGGTAAAGCGCATCTCGAGGCAACGAACATTCGCAGCGAGGACTATGGACTCTACTACCTGTTCTGTGAGATCGCTCAGACTTTTCTGCAGTCGTACTAGGCGTACCGCGTGAGCGTTTTTGTGCCACGACTGTGAATGAACAACGTCATGGTGGGCTTCCTGGTGCTCAACTGCTGGTCCACGCCGCTGACTCAGCTCTTCTCCTCGCGTTCGATCAGCCTCGGTTTCACGAGGCTTTGCTGTGTGCTCGTGAGCGTGCTCCTGGGTCTCGTGTCTTACATCGCGATTCCTCTCGCACTTTTCGTCCAGTACTATCAACAGTTTGCCAAGCAGAGCAAAACGTTCGACGTCAACCATTGGCACCGGGACGTGTGGGTGATCCAGATGACGAACGAGCTCCAGATCCTATTCGTGACGAGTGTGTACGATGGCTTGTCCAAGTTCTTTGTCGCCCTCAGTATCACTCGATGGCTACACTCGATCACAAAGATCATTGCTCGCCACGAAATGCTTGCGCCGACTCGAGCGCTCATCGTATCAGTACCAGTTTCAGTAGGAAGCCAGAACTCGCTGGCTGGGATTGCCTCGTCAGTGTGTGCAAGGAGCAGTAGTGCCGGTAGCATGCCCCGCCGAGCAATTTCGCCTCGCAGATACCGCGCTGAAAGGGCTGGAAACCGATTTCTGATGCTCTGGGGACTATTTATCCTGTGCGCTCACCTTCGCGCCGCCATAATTCCGTGGTACCCACAGTGCCAATTGCGCATGCGTCCCTGGTTCATATCCAAGCCTGGCTGTTCACTGCTCGAGGTCAACTGCGTGGAAGAGAAAGTAGTCGGTACGGCGTTGGGCATTAAGCGGGTCATCAGGACTGTCGAAGCAAACCACACCGAGCACATGGTGCTCCGCCATTGCGCTTCATTTGAGATCCCTGCGTACCTGACCAATCTGAACCACCTGCTAGGGCTCAAAATCTTCAACGCGTCCATTGCCAACTGGGGGAAAGACGCGGCGATCACAGGCTCGAGCCACCCAGTGCTGCGCCTAGCTATCCTCATTGCTGTGAATGCGGCTGAATCCCCTCAGGGGCTCCTCTCCCCAAAGTTCCCCAAACTTTATCCCAAGTGGTGCTCAGCAAGTCGAATATCACAGAAATCCCGGATACCCTGGACACGATCTGGCCCAAACGGTTAATCCTCTTCTCCGAGGAGTTCCAGTTGAAAGCGTTCCCGTACGTACTGACGCGCTTGCTACCGGTGTACCTCTCGCTCGCTCTCAACGATCTGATGACAATCCCTGAAGCGATTATGAGAAACCCTCTCCTCCCGCTTCTGGTACTGAATGGGAACCCGATTCAGTCGCTGCATACGAACCTGAGCTTCACCCCGCATCTCGGCTGGTTTAGTCTGGTTTCGACGGAGATCAGCTACCTGCCAGAGTGGATGACAGACAACAACATGTTCCTCAGGTGCAACTTCATTTCCGCGACAAATACGCCGCTTTGCGATCGAATGATTGTCAATGGCGAGATAACGACGGCTCTGAGCATGGGACCCAAGGGTCTCGCTGGCGTCGATTGCTTCCTCGATCTGAACAAAGATGGGACGCTGAACTGGGACCCGATCGGCCACGAAGACATCATAAATCCGTCATATACGTTCACTTGAAAGCCGCAAAAGCTGTAATGTGTGGCATATAATGCATTTTACTTGGGTATCTCTAGAGGGTACCAACTTGGCTATCTTTACAAGGTGTTGATACTGGGGTTTCACGCACGCTAACTTACTAGCTAACTGGTTATCCAGTAATCGATCAAGTTGTACTGTTGTGTCACATTTAGAGCGGTTACTGGCAACTGACGCAAAAAAGCGTTGACACTATCCATGAAAAAAATGAATTTCACAAAAAAACTAGACCGAGCAAATGGGATGCCAGTTTTTGAATTCTATGGATAGCAGCAACATCTCTGAGTCCGTTTATGCCACCCTAGACCATGGGTGACTTTAAACGATTGGAGGACAAAAACCGGTTAAAAGGTGACCGCCATTCAATCAGCGTTCGAGAATTTCTCACGAGTGCGAAAGAGTTGACGGTTGAACACAGAATGCCAAGCGCTCTGATTGGCGCACCGGCGATCACATAGGCAAGGAAGTTACCACGCCTATCTAATAGGAGGGAACCCCTATGCAAGCGCCGTAAGTAAAATTGCACAAATCCACCGAAGACCTAAGACTATGAACGAAGGGGGCCATGTTTTGCACATGTTCCGTTCTCATCCTTCTTCGAAGTAGTGCCACACTAGTGACCAGCGATACGCTTTTCTTGAACTCCCCCGAAGCATGCCAGAGCTGTGAAAAGTGTTCAAAAGTACCACTGAAGCACAGCCACGTAAAAAAAAAACGACTTTAGTGTATATATTCTCGGAAATACAAGTAATGAAATGAAGACTGGGGCTGTCTAATGAATTGGCGCAAAGCATTTACTTGACGTTTCCAGACATTTATTCTCCTTCACTTCCTTTAGCACACGAAGTCTTCATCAGTCCACACCTTATTCGGTTGAGGTAGTCTCTGCTCTATCCTGGCAAATTTGTGATCCCCCAAGGGACCGCAACATTAAAGAACCGAAGCAAGGGGCAGCACGAGGTCGAAGAGAGACTGACATCTGTAGACGCTGATAAAAACAGAACGAAAATTTTCTACACCGCCAGTATTTACAATGCAGCGGTATCTAAACGTAAGTGTTGGTCATTAATCCGGAGTGGTTATCATTCGGTTAAATCAGTAGCCGATTGGAGGCTATCATTGGCTCCAAGTTCATATCAGTTTTTACAGCACGCGAGCAGGCACGAGTATGCCTGGTATGAAAATGCACAGCGAGCCCCTCGTCAATCACATATTCCAGATTATTTTTCCTGTATGAAGTTGAAATTCTCCAGTTACTGACCAACTTGCCTGGCCGCCTTCACCCCACAGACTCCTGCAGTGACATCTACGAACACATCTGAGCGGCTCCATTTTACAACACGATCTTTTTGACACAGTTAGGATGAAGCAAAACAATCACAGCACAGGACCACTGAGAAAGGTACCACATTTTCGCTTTGATATGGTATCAGAGACTGGATTGTATTGACTGCAGTCAACTTGGTAACTTGCATCATGAAGAAATACCTGGGCCTGGGTACCACTTCAGACTGCCTCCAGGGATTTTTCGTGAAGCCTGCAGTACGTAATGTGTGGTAAGCGTTGTTCCGCCACTAGATCCCCGGGACTGCTTGACTCCATAACACTTCAGCACCATGGAGTGTCGGGCGACCAAGCATCGCTTCAATAAAATTTTCGCTCCCCATGCACTCTAAGTACTGGGAAATCGTCAAAATCCGATCAGAACAACATGGAGACGACACTCTGGGAGAGAAAACTGAGCTGAATCATCGCGCAGATCTATTGAAACGAATCTGATATAGAGCACCGCACAAAAGGAGAGAACGAAGTTCTTGGAATGGAGCGAGCAATGGGGTTGAATCCGGTGCTGCATGCTAGTAATGCCCAAAGTGCGTCTGTTGCATGGGGTACTCTGGTGGGAGCACGCTCGCGCCGAACAACTTCAGTTGGCCAACTGGACTTTCTTTCATGACGGGAGAGTAAGATCCAACAAATCTACTGGCAGAGAAAAGGACTCCTCGTTGGAAACGCTAGTGCTCTGCATGAAGCGCGTCTGTATTACTAGTATCAAGTACAGTTGATTTTCTGGTGGAAAATATTAGGATCGAAACAAATTCATATCGTTCTTTCATGACAGCATAGCAAGACACAACGATTCCTTTGGTGCAGGGAAAGTGAAACCAAATCCTCATTTGAAGTTTGAGCCTAGTTAGACTGAGACTGGACGCGGCTAAATTTTCTTTTTGTCCAGTGGCAATCGTAGCGTGTGGTTGCCCAAATTGAAGCCAAAATCTTTGAGTGCCATTGTAGAGAGAGAGCGCATGGAGGTTGGGAGCGCGTGGAATAGAAAGTTGGCACACTGCAGTACTTGTTTGAGTATTTGGCGAATATCAATGATAGAGAGATCGAAGGAGCGAAGTTTAGCAAGGGCTCAAGAGAGAGAGAGAGAAAGAGAAAGACGCAGACAGATTTTCCACCTCTAGCTCTCACAATGACAACCTATTGTTGACTCTGCTGTGCTGGTAAATCTTGTGGAGATATTGTAAGTATACTAGATTTCACAGTGGTTCATATTTATTTGGCGCAGTCATCTTTATGATGACGCGGCCGCACGCACGCCATTTGACGTGAAAGAGAGCGACATAAACATCAACTACCGCCCGTGTGCTTATGTAGTCAGCCATTCCTGCGCGAGTTTGTTTGACAAAAAGGCCGCCAATCGTTATAACAGCCGCCACAACTTTAACGTTGGGTTTCTGGGTATATCTGTGTCTACATTGGCGTCTCCAGCCCTGCGCAAAGGTGTTCGCGTTTTTGCTGTTGCGGTAGGCTGGAATGTTGCAAACATACAAATGTAAGAGCTCCATTTAACTTGATTGGCAGGCTGAAGCACGCAAAAGAGACTCTTTAAAAATCAGTATTCTGATGAGAGTCCCAAAGGTCCCAATACTCTCAGTAGAATGCTTATTTCACTGTATGCTGAGAGAGAATACGCTCAGCAATAATGGCAGGGACTCGGCGAATATTGGCCGGTCCTGTATGCTAATCTGTTTGAAAAGACGGCCGAAATAATAGAGTGGGAGTTCTTATTGAGGCTTCTCATTACTCGCTCGTTTGCGTCACGTAAGTCGCTTGAAGTTGGATGGCGCGCAAGAGACTAATCGCCGCCGTCTCTCCCATGAGTCCAGATTTTTTACACGGAAAGTAATAAATGAGCCGAGATCAGCTTTACACGAATGTGGGCGTAAAACATTTAAAAAGGAAACAAAAGTGTTCAAATACTGTCAAAATGTTTTCCACAATTCGTTTTTATCACAATATAATATCTACATTTAGTGAATATAAACATAAATTACCGTACACCAAGCAACTTCACCGGAATGAATGATGCGCTCTGAGTACTGTGGTACGCTCCGAGTTTGGCCGCGTTTTCAATTCTAATTCTCCCCCACTTAAATAAATATAGAGAGAGAGTGTGTACCTCTTCATTCTCATCCCTCCTTCCTTCCTTCCCTCTCCAGAGCCGCCCATCCAAAACCTGGAACCCACTTGTTTATGGCAAAGTGCAATGCACCTCCCTCTCATGACCTTCTTCCCGCTCAGCCTCTGAGAGACCTCCAGACCTGAGCGAGGGCTACCAGCCTCCCACTCATGAGCTCATTTTCCAATCTACTCTCGCAAGTCCGCAAGCTTCAGTCCAAACAGAGTCCTCAATCAGCGGCTGACTGACTGATAACGAACGATGGCAGGCGCGATCGACACGCCCGGGTCGGCGCATGACACCTACGAGAAAAAGTACGCACCAGGGCTCCTCTACAACCAGCTTACTCTGAACATTGCTTGAATGTTTGAGCTCTAACGGTTCTGTTTCTTATGATCAACCACAGCGTATCGACGCCCAACTTCTCCGACAAAGGCGGCGACAATGGCGTGAATAGACAAAGCCGCGGGGGTTGCTGCTCGCCTGTTAAGCTCGCGTGGACGCTTATCGTCGGCGGCGCATTGCTCGTGGTCATTTCCGTGCTCTACGGCACGGTGCTGCCGGCCGTGATCGACAAGACGATCAAGGACGGCGTCGTGGTCTGCAGCGCCTCGGACGCGAAAGAAGACTTCTACGATCCTTACGGTGACTGCAAGGACTGCACACCCTACTACTACACGATGCGCATGTTCAACATCACGAACGCCGAGGCGTTCCTCAACAGCGGTGGCGCCATGAAACTCGCGCTCCAGGAAACCGGACCGTACGTGTACCGTCGGCGCCAGATTAAAGTGGACGTGGCCTTCGATGCCGATGGCAACCGCGTGAGCTACAAGCAGTACACGTACCACACGTTCGAAGCTGAAATGAGCTGTTCCGGGTGCACTGAGCAAGACGAATTTGTGAACTATGACGTCGGGTACCTGAGCGTGCTGGGCTCGGCGGGAGGCGAGTTTGGTTTCCTCGTGAGCCTGGTGAACGGTTCGTTCGGTGCCGGCAAGACGGATGCGGAGCTTTTCGACATTGTGCGAACCAACGGCACGCAGATGATGCGCTGGGTGAATGGCCTCAACTCGCTCGACCCCGTGGCGATGAAGAACGTCGGGTCCTCGGTCTTGGCGTTCCTGGGGGCCGGTGTGAGCGCTATCGCGAAGCTCGACCTCTCGGGTTTTGCCTACAACGGACTGTTCGTCAAGCGCACGGCTAAGCAGTGGGCCTTGGGGTACCCAAGTCTGCTTGCCGGTCTCGGACTCGGCTCCACGTACGTGGGAGAATGTACCAAGGGGGGGATCTTGGCGCAGTGCGCCTCGTGCAAGGGCGACGAGTGTTTGTCAATCTGGGCGCAGTGCAAACAGTGCAACCTCGCGGCGAGCGTCGTGGCGATCAACAACGTTACCTGCGGCGTCATTCAAGACATCATGACGACCAGCTACAATGCCGCACAGGGCCAAGCGTTCGCGCAGGGTACGTGCGGACTCTGTTCAACTGTCGGGCTCTGTGCGGCGCCACTGCCGGGTATCGCCGAGGACTCGGGTCTGGACTGGTCCAAGAACGCGCCACCGTCCGAGTCCCTGGGTACGTACGTCCAGCGCACGGGCTGCGACGACCTGAGCGCCATTGGCGAGTACGAAATGTACAACGGCGCGTCGGCGATCGCGCTCTGGGCGAAGCTCGACTCGCGCCGGAACCCGACGCTCGCGGAGCTCACGGCGTTTGCGAACTACGGCAACTGCGCCAACCCGACGGCGAACCTGACGTGCTCCCCCGTGAGGGGTGCCGACGCCCAGAGCCTCAAGCCGGGGGGAGCGAGCATCAGCGGCTTCGCCGACAGCATCCCGCAGCGCACCGCGCAGATGTACCTGGACCAGGGCAAACAGGAGATCTCGCTCTACAACATGGACAAGAAGCTGGAGTATGAGGGCATCCCGCTGCACCGGTTCGAACCTGCAACCAACTTGCTGGCAGCTACATCGGTTAACGCGGCGATGGGAACCGGTTACCCGGTCGACGGCATCCAGCCGATGGGCTTCACCACGGGCTTCCTCGCGTACGTGAGCTACCCGCTGTTCCTGTACGGTGACAAGGTACTGTTGGACTCCATCGACCTGACGATCGAAGGCGGGTCAGCTCCGGTCAAGCAGAGCACCATGTACGACAGCACCGGCGCGCTCAACCAGGAGTTTGCCGACAAGTACATGACGTACCTGGACATCGAGGCCGGCACGGGCAAGACCATGCGCGCACGCAAACGATTGATGGCGTCCTACGCGCTCTCCAAGTCGGTTGTGAACGCGTCGGCGGCGATGACCGACGTGCTCTGGCCCAGTCTGCCGACCGAGGTGATCGTGCCGGGCTACTGGGGTGAAGAGAGCGCGACGATCACCAAGAAGCTCACAGGCGACTACGTGACGATCAAGCACTTGCTGGGCTCGCTACTCCCCGTGCTGATCGTCGGTGCGATCGTCGGCGTCGTGATCGTGGTGTTTGGCGTGATCCGTCGTCGTAACGCCGTCGCAAGCTACAAGGAAGTGAGCGGCAGCGTGATCTAAGTACCCAACTGTGATTTGTGCTTTGATTCGATAAGTATGGTTCGATCGAAGGGTCCGCGATGTGTGGGGCAGCTTTGACGAAGTGCGTGTGTTTGTATGTTTTTTCTCTATTAACTATCCTCAAATGAATGTTCTGCACGAGGTTTGATTCTGGTTAATGTTCGCACTTATAAACGGTTCAGCCACTTTGACCGTTAAATGCAATCTCAACAATGGAAATAAATGGCTATTTGAGTCATAACGGTTAACCGAGTTGATTGGTAAAGTCGACCCATTTTTGTTATCAAAACAAGCTTGCTGTCGGTATCATTCAGAAATTCTATTCTATAGCCTTGAGGTTCGCACTTTCTCAAACCCTAGATTGCTGTTTACTTCAGAGTATACGACGGGTTGCGGACTTCTTCATAGTTGATCGGGTACCAATTCACAGGACCTGGCGCTACGATCATCCTTGAGCAATCGATGCCCAAAATGCCTGTCGGCGTCGCGTGTAAGGCCGTTGCCGCCTCACCGTTGGCGATCATGCGGTCGCAAAGCGGCGTGTCTCCCGCAGTAATGAAGCCGCCGAGCATGTACGACTTGTCGGTCATCCAATCGGGAAGGTAGTTGATCTCCGTCGCTACGAGGCTGAGCCAGCCAAATTGTGGGTGGATGCGAGGGTTCGTCGGCAGCGACTGCAGCGGATTCCCACTCAAAACCAGCAGTGAGATGAACGGAGCCTCGATGAGCGCTGCTGGGATCTCCGTCAATTCGTCTAGCGCAAGCGAGAGGTAGAGAGGCTGTAGACGTAGTACCACGTCTGGGAATATCTTCAGAGGCATCTCCTCGAGGATGAGAATCATCTTCTTGGGCCAGATCTTGTCCAGGGCATCGGGAATTTTGGTGATATTTGACTTACTGATCACCACTTGGGAGAGTTTCTGGGGAAAATTTGGGGAGAGAAGCCCAGGAGGGAATTCCATGGCGTTCATGTTGATCAGAATGATGAAGCGCAGCATCGGATGACTGGAACTGGTGACAGCGGCATCTTCATTCCAGCTGGCGATGGACGAGTTGTAGATCTTCAAACCCATCAAATGGCTCAGGGCACTGATGCGTGCGGGGACCTCAAGCGCGGGGCAATGCCGAACCACCAAGTGCTCGATGTGGCTCGCTTCGACAGTCTGAACGATTCGCTCAATGTTCAGTGCTGCACCAGTAATCTTCTCCTCCATGCAGTTGATCTCAAGCAGCGAGCACCCAGGCTTGGAGGTGAACCAGGGACGCGTGCGAAGTCGGCACTGTGGGTACAGCGGGTGGGAGGCGGCGTGGAGGTGGGCTGTGAGGATAAACAGCCCCCAGAGCATGAGGAATCGGTTCCCGGCTTTTTCGACCTGATGCTTACGTGACGAGACTTGATGAAACAATCCTAATGATGAGCTAGTGCTGGATTTGGCTTGGACTGGAGGTTTTGGCGTGGTATCTGTCGGTATTTTGTTTAGAGCTGCTGAGTCTGGAACGATGGACGCTCGAGTTGGTGCTGTACTCTCACAGGGACGGATGAGCTTCGTGATCGCGAACAGCCATCGAGCGACGCTCAGGGCGACAAAGCACTTGGACACAGCGTCGTACAGCGTCGTCACGAGCAAAAGTTGGAGCTCGTTGATCATCTGGATCAGCCAGACGTCCATGTACCCGTAGCGGACGCTGTAAGTTTTCGTTTGCCGGTCGAATTGCTGGTAATACGGGATGAACAAAGTGAGAGGGATCGCAATGTACGATATGATGTCCAGGAGCACGCTCACAATTGCACAGCAGAGCCTCGTGTACCCAAGGCTGGTGGAGCGCGAGAAGAACTGGATCAGCGGCGTGGACCAGCAGTTGAGTACCAAGAATCCGACGGTCACGTTGTTCATCCACAGCCGTGGCACCATCGTGCTCACGCGGTACGCCTGATATGTTTGCAAGAACGTCTGCGCGATCTCACGAATCAGGAAAAAAAGTCCGTAGTTCTCGCTTCGGATGTCCATCGCTGCGAAACACACTTTCCCGGCATTCCAGATCCCTTTGAAGAACCAGAGTACAAGTCGAGGAGCCCACGGCTGCGATTGTTGCAATACTCGAACGACGACGCGCTCCGCTAGGGTGAAGAATAGCTCCACGTTGAGCCGGACCAGCAGCGCTTGCACCATCGTGGGGAGTCTCTTGCAGAACTCGGGTGGGCTCGCGGTTGATCCGGAGACGACCGGCATGCGAAACATGAGCTTGCGGCACTGAATGGACCGCACGATGTGCATCGCAAGCATGGCGCAATGGATCGCTGAGAAAACAAAGTAGACGTTCGAGATCGTCGGATAGTAGCGCTTGTCCACCGAGAGCGAGTTGCTCGAGATGTTGTCCATGAAGACTGTGGTCAGCAAGTACCGGTAAAGTACTCCAATCGCGGCTGGGAACGCGGCACAAACACAGTGCGTGAGCATGATCGCGATCCAGAACCTGCCAAACGCTCGCGGACTCAGGTACACGTACACACTCCGCTTTTCAAAGAGCTGCCCTGGGTTCTCCGAGAAGCGAGAGGAGCTGGGGTTCCTGCTGCTATCGCTCTTCCTAGGAGCCGTGCCGACGCGCAGAGTCCTCATACCAGGCATCGCTCTACCGGTAGTTTAAACCTGTGAAGAGGAGAAGTGAAGCTTGCTGGTTGGCGTCTGTCTCTTGTTGCGTTGCGAGTGAGGTGACGCTGGGGGTCATTCATTTCGGAGGTTTCAAATATCTCTTGCCAACTTGCAAGACACATTTGCAGAACCCCAAGACCAAAAAATAATCCCAACCGCGGATTGGCTAAGACGGTGGACATAATTGAAACCCCCATCAGGTCATTTTCCATCTTTGCCCGTTTGCGGACATGCAGCTCATGCAGTTCTATAAATACACTAGCAGACCGCCTAAACAATCGGAATTACTTCGTGCATTCCATTTCGTTATCGCAACCACGGTTCAGAAAGCTATCACATCGTCGATGCAATCGTTAAAACCTCCTATTCACTGCGACTAAAATAGCAAAAAACGAGAAGCTATTAATACCACGCGGACGGCGATTATCTGTGGCTGTTGTGAGCTCGACAAGAGAGTAAAGTTGTTGTTGACTCCACCTGCGCAATCCCTTTCTTAATATTGGAAAGCCTACCGGCTTCTAAACCTCGCAGTCGCGAAACACCTCTCCGAAGTTTTCCTGCTCCCTGATCCATCCTGTGAGGTCGTGTGTAATCCATGTTTTGCGGTAGCCTGAACCGATAGAGCACATCAAGTAGACATATTGTATAAGCATACCAGCGTATTTGGTTGAGGTGGGACCTACATGAGGGGGCCATAATATATCAGGGATTCCATCCACATCCAGGATTCAAGTGTAAAGTTACCTTAGACTCCCATTGATCTACTAACTTCAACTTTTGAGCTCAACATGGAGCTATGCTGCGTCGAGGAGAACGAACGGATCGTGCGAACATGCTTCTTATGACCTCATGAGTATGGCTTCTTTTAGGCTTGCCTTGTGGGCAAATTGGGACTATGCATAGCCACAGGATGACCAAGGTAAACCAAAGGACCGATATGCATGATTAACCGGCACTGTATTAAATACCAGTGCTCAGCAAATTTGCCTATTCGGCTAACCGCTTTCTAAAAACACGCCTCTATTGAATCCGTCGATTTTATTATAATCTATTTATACTTGAAAAAAAAAAAACCGGTATCAAAACCGGATACCTTTCGTGGCTGGGAGGGCTAAAAAGATATACGTTTCAAAATTGAGTCCTTTTTGTGTACGTACTTTCAAAAAATCATTATGCAACCATAATTTTGCAGGTTACGAAAACAAATTTTCATGCTCTAAAAAACCTGATACATTCAACTTACGAAAAAAATCATGTTTCGACGAAGTCTGATACAGTGCGCGCCAAAATGTTAGGGACACCACCAAAAATTCTCAATTTTTTCAGTTTCGCGCGCCAAAACGAATTTCTGAACGAGATTTTTCAGAGTTTATAGACCCATTCACGAGCGTTCTTGTGGTCGAATTTCGGCTCGATTTGATATTTTGGTACTTCAGGACGGCTACAAGAACCGAGATATTACTTTTAAGAGTGCGACAAAAGTAAAAGGACAGAGGCAAA
>JALBZB010001055.1:0-13721 GCA_038050625.1 Pythium sp. MPC-2022a
AAAGGCTCGTACTTGTTGCCGTCAGAGTCGGCGAGCAGCATTGCAGTCGCTCGCTGCTTCTCGTGCTTGCCACACTTGACCCAGACAGTCTGAGTACCGCGCTGAGACACTGTTTTCTTGGGCAGCATTTCAAAAAAGACAGCTGTCTGGTCGGCGTTGTAAACCTTTGTTACGTCGTGCTGAGCCATCCAGGCGCGCACATCTTCTGCAAACGCGCGTCCTTGGGCGTCGTCTGCATCCGGAGATGCTTGCCCGGAGCGGTTCTTGGTACGAAAGGCGAGGCGATGACGGCGAAGAAAAGACGCCTTCCACGGGTTTGATGCGGCGAACAGACGTGGAGGAACGCCGCTCATCTCAGCAACTTCTAGACCCTTTAGCTTCAGCATCGCCGCCGAGACTGGAACATCGTCGTGACGCAACACGTTGATCCACCGGACGATCTCTTCCTCTGCTGCGACAGACAGAACCGTTGCGTGGCCGGACTGGCGGCACCGCTGCTGAACAGCAGTGCATTGGCTTTTAGCCATCGCAGCTATCGTGCTCGCGTTCTTTGTCCACTTGTTAACGAGCTTGCGCGCAGCGTCACGACCGAGCCCATTCGCAAAGAAGCGCCCCAATGTCTCGTCGATACCAAAGCGTTGGTAGTGCTGAACAACTGCATGCGTGAAGTCGTACTTGTACTGAGATTGCACGTGCTTCTTGGGTAACGCGTGCTTTCCCTTGATGCTGGTGCGGCCTTGAGAGCGAGTCATTTCGATGCGCTTTGTGGTGTGGCGACGACGATCTCAAAATCAATTAATTTAATGACAAGTCACAAATCGGAATAAAACAAATTTGTAATTTTCGGAAAAACGAAATACCCTCAAAATCACTTAAATAAAGGAGCGCCGCTTTTGAGGTATCATCGCTAATGAGAAATACAATAGAGTAATAATCTAGCTGGTTTATTTCAGGAAAATAATGATAAGCATACCGGTAATACCGGTAATCCTACCGGTACGTCCACTCTTTTTACGACGTGGAATTGGATCCGTAAAAAAGGCAGCAACAACACACGATGGCTTTTTACGCACTCTCCCATTTGCTGTCAGGTCAATGCTCATTTTCACGGAGCGAAAGCGAAAACAGTAAGCGAAGGAAGACGAACGGAAGGAAAGACCGGAAGCAGTCGCCCTCTCTTCCTCCCTTCATTCGCACCCCCCTCTTGGCACACGCTCCCCCGTGAACCACCAGCTCCCTCTGTGCGTCCGTCCGTCCGCACCTCCTTCCTAGCGCCGCCCGAGCAGCTCCCGTCACGACAGCAAGACACGCACGCGCCTGGATTCCAGAATTGTTCTTTCCTTCTTCCACTGTTCGTGTGGGGGTGAGTGAGTGATTCCGTGAGTGCAGTCAGTATGTTCAACCGCTTCTTCAAGCACAAGGACGACGGATCAGCGAAGTCGGGGCCGCCGGGTCATCGCAGCTCGCAGCCCGGTCAGGGAGCAGATGAGCCCACGGGTGGGGGGTTCTTTAACCTTCCGCCGGTAGCCAAACCGTATGGATCAGCGAGCCCCGCGCCAGGGATGGGTGGTGGTGCGCCGATCGTGCCTGGTGTGGGCGGCGCTAGTGGAGCGCTGCCGCCAGCAGCTTCGGGTTTTGCGCGTCCGGGTCAGCAGCCGTCGTACCACCAGCCTTCATATGGCGGTAACAGCAGCAGCAGCAGTTACGAACCGAATGGCGCCTCTGCAACAGGAGGTGGTGGTGGAATGGATATGTTTGGTGGCATGTCTTTGAAAGCCCCTCCAGTCAATGCCAGCAGCGGATACCCTCCAGCGCAGGGCTACGGCGCTCCTCCTGCGTATGGCGGTGGCGCATCGCTTCCACAGCCGATTGCCGCAGCGCCAACGGGCGGCAGCTTGTTCAGCGGGTTGGATCTTGCTTCAGGCTCGCTGTCGACCTCGCATGAAGACCAGCACCAGCACCTGAGCGTCAGCGTAGCACCAGGCGCGGATCGTCGAAAGTCTGGCACGCGCACGACGGGGTCGTTCAACTACCTGGATGTTGCGGCGGCATCTGCCACGACGCTCACCGATACGTCTCAGACGCGCGGCAGTGCGAGCAGCAGCGTCGGATCTGCGCGATCCGTGGGCAAAGTGGTCAAGAAGAAGAAAACAAAGAGCTTTCGACCGGGCTTTGGGCGACAGCTCTCGGACGAATCGATTGCGGCGCTGCAGCGTGGCGATCTGAAACAAGAGGACGTGGTCCAGGCAGCAGACGGTAATAGCGCATCGTCGAACAACAACAGCGCGCGCCCAGTGATTGGACCGAACGATTTGGCGCACCTATTGCCGCCAGTGGTCGGCGGCTCGGTGCTCTCGGGCTTGACTGTGCATCGAACCGCGTCCAGTGGCAGCGCCAGTGGCAGCGTGCTCGCTGGACTCACCGTTCACTCGTCGACTGCGTCGTCACCTCGCTCGTCGAGAAAGGACTCGTCATCGTCATCTCCACGAGGCGGGGACCAAAACAAAAATGACGCCGGTGGAGGCGTGCTCGCGGGTTTGAATGTCCACAAGAAATCAGGGAGCTCCACGAGCCTGAAGCGAGGCGAGTCGAAGAGCGACGCGTCCACGTCTGTTGTCATTTCGCGTGAGACTGCGCCTAGCCCAGCTGCTGCTGTTGAAGAAGAGCTGCCTGCAGTCCCCGCGGCGCCACCGACTCCGGAAGAGCGACTGCTGAACACGCTGCGAGATTTCCACGCAAGCGCTGTGAGCTTTCGCGAGAACGTACTGAAGCAGAACGACGACGAGAACCGGATCCTCGAGCGCAAGGTGCAGCTCGCGAACCAGTTGACGCAGTACGAGATCGACTTGCGTGATGTCGAGGCGCAGCAGCACCACGCGTGCGAGGTCGAGGACTTTGAGCGCGCCGATGCCCTGAACGCCACCATCGAAAGTGTCCGACATTGCATCACACTCACGAAAAGCGACGCTCGCAAGGTCGACAGCGAGCTCACAGCGTTTGTCAAGGCGAAGGAGAAAGCGTTTGCGAACCAGTTACGAAGCACGCGCGGCACACTCCGTGAGCTCGAGAAGTTCCGCGACGACCAGGAAGCTGAGCGCGTGAGCATGCGTAATGAGTTCAAAGAGTACGAAGTCAAGGAGACGGAGCAGCTTCAGTTTGAAGAGGAGCGCATTGACACAGAGATGCACCACGTGTCCGTGAACTTGGAGCATCTCGCCGCCGAGAAGTCGGAGATCGAAGCGACGATCGACGAGCAGTGCAAGGACGAATTCGCGGTGCAGGCGCAGCTGCTCGAGGAGAAGGCTCAGGTCGAAGAGGAAGTGCGCGAACTGGAGCGGAAGCTCAAGCTCAAGCTCGAGCGTGTGCGCGAGATCCAGGAGTCGATCAACAAGGCGGAGAAGGACATCGATGTGGTCCGCAACCGCTACTCGCGCCAGCTCAAGCGTATCGCCGACCGTGAGTATGGGATTCTCAAGACCAAGATTGAGGTCGAGTCGGACGTCGAGCAGCTCAAGAGCCAGAAGAAAGACTTCCAATACAAGATCCACGAGTACGAAAACAACATTGCGACTTTTGGTAAGCGCATCGTAACGGTGCGGAAAGAGATGCGCGCTGCGGCGTTACTCGCGAGTGTGCTAGAAGTCCAGGAGACACGTCGCGAGCAGTCGATTGTTCGCAAGAAGCAGCAGACTGCGGAGTTGAGCTCGCTCTCGGACGCGGCGGCGATCGCCGAGCAGAGCTTTGTGATGTTGCGCAAGCAGCACGACGAGCTTGAGAAGTCGCTCTCAATCCACCGCAATGCGATCGCGTCGGCGGAGTCGATGATCCCGCGACTCGAGCAGGAGAAGAAGACTGCTGCTGCGCAGCGCAACTTCAAGGACGCGGCTCGTATCTCAAAAGACATCAAGGCGCTCGAGAAGGACCGTTCGACGGCCGAAGAGATGGTCGAAGTTGTGGAAATGGAACTGCAGGATTTGAAAGAGCGCATCGACAAGCGCGAAGTCGAGTACGAAGAGAAGAAGGACGAGCTTAAGAAGGTGGAGAAACAGCTGGAGCTCACAACGCTGCAAGAGTTGTGGAAAGAAGCCAAGCACCTGCGTGTGTCAATTCGAAAGATGGAGAAGTTCAAGAGCGAAGGTACTGCTGCCGATAACGGCGTGGACTTCCGGTCGTCGGCGCTGTTGCTCGTGCAGGCAGAGTACGATGCGTGCATGATTCAGGTGGAAGCTTTGGAGCACAAGTACGATGTGAGTGATCCGAACAAAGACCAGGACGACGAGATCGATGACGATGATGAAGACGAGCTCTTTGACGAAGAGGACGCTAGTATGGTGCGCAACTCGATCGCGATCTCGCACATTGGTGGCGTTGGGGCGAATGGAGCCTCTGGGAACGCCGATGCCGCGGATGTCAGTGAAGTGGACTTGGATGCAATTGGCGACGGGTCATCGGTGCTGGAAGACATTGCGTCGAAGTTGTCGGAGCTGGAGATGATGATCGAAAAGGCGACGGAGAACGAGGAATACGAGCTCGCGGCGCGCTTGGACGAGAAGATTGAAGTGCTGAAGCGCCGCCAGCACTCAATCGTCGCGCTCGCCACGCGCGAAAGTCCAGTCGAGACGGCTCCAGAAGAAGAAGAAGAAGACGAGGAGGAGGACGAAGAAGAGGAGGACGAAGAAGCGCGCTACCAAGAAACGGAGCAGTACGAGACTGACGAAGAGGCTCCTGCACATGCGTCTCCGTTGCACGACGATGTCCACGAGCACGAACACGCTCACGATGACCAGACGGTCGAAGAGCTGAAGGAAGAACTCGACGCGTTGCGGGAACGCATCATCCAGGTCGAAGACGACATCGACTTGGCGACGCAGAACGAAGAGTACGAACAGGCTGCGGCTTTCGACGAAGAGCTGCAGGAGCTGCGTGCTGAACAGGAGGAGATCCAGCACCTTTTAGACGCGGCGACGCCGAAATCCAACTTTTTCGGCACTACATCGAGCAGCGAGTCGCAGAATGCCGGCAGTTCTGTGAGCCTGTTCATGGGACTCGGCGTGAAGCAGCCGTCGATCGAGAAGAACATTGACACAACCACCACTGCCACAACGACGACGTCCTCGTCGAGTATGTTTGGTGGACTAGAAGTGAACACCACGTCGCGAAAACTCTCTGGTGGCTCTGCAAACACGAACTCTGGGGTGACGGAAGGATCGTCGCTGTTCGGCGGACTGGAGTTGAGCGGCGTGGGTGCGAACAACACGTCGCCGCAGCAACAACAGCTTTCGAACCCATCGAGCCCAATTGAAGACACTGCGGTGTCTTCAACCCAACAGGAGGTGGTCGTGGCATCGGTCGCTGGTGGTGACATCAGTGCGATTGACTCGCCCACGTCGTACTCTATGACTGCGAAGGACTCGTTCTTTGGCGACTTGCAGGTCGCTGGCGGTGGTGCTCCATACTCGACCGCCTCGAGTGACATGCCGTCGACGTCGATGTTTGGCGGACTCCAGCTGAGCGGACTGCAATCTTCTCCGGAGATGTCGCCAGCTCAGTCGGTGAGCCACAAAGAGACGACAGACCACCCAGTGTTTAGCGGTCTCACCATCAGCCAAGCGGTCTCGAATCTCCACAGTACGACTATCGAGAACAGTGCGAGCGACGAACAGCACCAGGAAGCCGTCGTTGAGGAGGAAGCACCGGAGTCCAAGTCGGTTCACTCGGTCGAGTCGAGCAACGCGGTGTTCACAGGATTGCAGGTGACCCTGCCCAGCCCCGCGCACAGCAGCCACAGCAGCCAGGTGCAGTCGCGTACGGGGTCGTCGTCCAGTCTGATCGAGGACGAGCACTCAACCGACTCGCCCATGACGATCCACGAGCTCTCGGACCACAACTTGGTGACCGACGACGAAGGCAGCATGACGAGCTCGATGAGCGGCATCGTGAGCCACGAGTCATCGTTCACGGACATTTCGTTCACGTCGACGACGTTGACGAGTTCTGTTACCACGACGACCACGGCAACGACTAACGCTACGGACTCGTTGTTTGGTGGACTCTCGCTCGTCCAGCCATCCACCTCGGCATCATCAGTTGCTGCTGCTACTACTACTACTACCACAGTCACGACATCTTCGACGGAGGCTGTGAACGCTACTGGTGGCACGACGGAGGAGGACGACGACGCTTTTGACGACGCGAAGCAGGAGCTTTGAAGAACTCAAGAAGAAGAAGGTGATGAATAGTGACGGAAGCGAGGGAGAGGAAGGGAAGCGTGTCAGTTGGAGAAGAGAACAAGTCGAGTCTTCAAGAGTGGGGCGGGTGAGGAGAACAGTACAGCGTTTAGTATGAGCTCACCCCCAGGTTTGACTCGGTCGCGGCAGCGGACTGGCGGTTGATGTTGTACAAAACTACACGAAGATGCAAAACTACAAGGAAGCGAAACAAACGGGAGAAACACGAAGAAGAGGATTAAGAAGAAGAAGAATGAGTGCGATTGGAGGCGAAACTGAGAGGCAAAGAGAGAGAGACAAAGAGGCCGTGAGTGTGTATATTTGGTAACAGGAATTCGACAGTTGTTCGTTCGTTCATGCGGCACTTCCTGAGGCTTCATTTTGAACGCTTGGTGTTCGTTCATTCACCCACCTTCATGTGGACTCTGTTCACTGGATCAAACACGCCAACCATGCGATTGTTTATCTTAGTTGCAAATCTTCCACTTTGATATACTTAAGCCTTCGAAATAACTACAATCCATGAATAATAATTCAAAGCTGGGGAAGTCCTCTTTTGTCGCTACAAGTCGTGGAGTTCACCTCGCATAATTCAGTTCACAACGTTGGGCCGCAAATACGTTTGAGTTGTGTGGGTAGAATCCATTGACAGACTATGGCAGCCCTTAAACAATCGTTAAACGAGAATGTAGCTTATACTGTAACCACAAGTACAAGAGCGTTAGAACTTCAAGCTCGGCTAACAACCATTCTTGGCACTTTTCACCGCACTACATAATGGCCTCACACCCACTACGTATAATGGCGATAAATTGGGGCAACGTCGATGCACTTATTGTGAAACCAACAGTAACATTAGCAAGGAAGAGTGCACACTCGCTTGATTTTCCGGTGGTGAGCGAGTACTTTGTTTACGCACGCTCTCCACGATTGCAATTACCAGTGGCGACTGACCTAGCCTGAGTCAGTATGAGTGAGAGCAGCACTCTCCGGACCCACATCAGTCGTCATTATTGTGCCAGCAGCTGGTGCTTCTCACTCACAGGTCAGGCACCCCTTTTCGATGAACGAAAAGCTCACCCTTATTCGCTCTTTTTCACCAACAGATCTGAGTCGCGCTCTGCGTGGAAGGCTAACCATGCACAACATAATACCCATATCAGCCCATGTTCATGGATTTGGATGGCTGTGGGTAGTCTCGACCATACCTCCCTGAAAAGGCTTTGTATATTGGTTTTTCATCACTTCGAGCATTCTCACCTCAGATGAAGACCATGATGAATCAGCAAAGAGCTATGGTTTTGTGCGGTCTACAGTTCTTTTCTGAGAGAGAAATCGGCGTGTAACTTGAAGTACATCGTTCAGACGATGGGTGGATATGGGTGAGAATGCGGTTGGAAAGCATCTACGGGCGGGTGAGATTGGGAGCTTCTGCTAATCTATGATGATGGATAATACTACTATTATCCATCACAAACGGCCAAATGCCACTTACTCGTAGTAATATTCTGCTCCACGCCTGTGAAAACATTAGAAAGACACAGGTCCCAGTCTCTATTTACTTACTCCTCACTCTCGAATTTCCGCAGACACCCTCAAGCCCCGAACAAGCAAGTGCTCCCAGCAGATTTCTATTCCCTCCGAACGAGCCTCAAGTCATATAAGAACATGTCACCCCATGTTGCTGCCAAGTCCTTCAAGTCGTTCAGCGACCCTGCCGTAAGTCCATCAGTCTCTGTGTATTCCTATTCCTATCGACCGTATACCGCCCATGAACAAGTTGAGAGGCGAGCGAAGCCCCTTGCTGACCGATGTATAAATTTGTGATGAACAAACGTATCCGCTGATTGCGTTCATGGGTGTTGGCGCGCTCATGTGCGTGATGTTTGGCGTGCGTCAGTTGACCAAGAGCCCGGATGTCAAGTGGAGCAAGGAGGTGCGCAGGAGCAACGAGATTGCGGTCAAGGAGTAGACACAGTGGACTGCGCACCGCAAGGTGATCATCGACATGAGCGAGAACGCGGTGAACACCAACCACCCGCTATAGATCTATACGGCAAAGGTAACCGGCTCATCACAGACTCTGGAGGATGCTGCGAATACCCAGCTTGTATATGTCGATCGACATCATAGTGTTGGTGCAATACCTGTAACACGTTCGGAACAACGCCCGCTTTGTCTAGTTTGTGAGGTTCCTACCAAATGAATACGAGTTCATCTACTGCTGGTAACTTGCTAACCCTTCGTCTGATTCTTTTCTGCACTGCTTGACAAAAAATGCGAACAGACTTACTTTTTCAGTGTGCGCCATCGCTGCAGAACTCCCACCGTAACTTATGAGTTGAGTCAAGTGTAGCCAACACATTTAGACAGTGTGACAGACGACGAGTCTGTACAACATAATAATACGTTGTGTCTGTTCTGCTTGCAACCGGTATGTAGCTGATCCCAACCTGACTTTGGCAACTGGTCGGAAAAGAATCGTGATACTAACACAGCTCTACGAGGACAACACACACAAATTAACTGACCTTCATAAATCATCACGCTCCCGTACAACTCTACTTTATGCAAACCGCGCCGTGGCATAGTTCCCGTTATCGTCCCCACTCTCGACACTCGAGCGCGCGCTGTCCAGGAGGCAGATGCTATCTTTCGGCGTCGTCCCTGTCGTCTCCGCAGTCACACCAGCATCACCTTCATAAGCACCCGTTTCTGTTGTTCTATCTGCTCTTGTTTCTGGACGGTTGTGTTGCTGCTGGCTGAGCGGACTCCTGTTCTTGTGTCGCTGGTATCCAACACCACCGACGCTGCGCTCAAACATTTTCTTGAGATACGTCGCCACTTTCTCTGACGCCAAGTCGTTCTCCAGATGCTCGTCGGGAAAGAGCGCGAGGTCCTCGATGATCGTGGACGCCAGGTCGTCGTCATCCTCACCCAAGAGCAGCGGGAACTCCTCTTCCGGGACGTCGGAGAGCTTCTTGCCATCGCTGTTGAGCATCATCTTCATTGCTTTGCCCTTCTGCTGCTGCTGCAGCTGCTGTTGGTACAATTGCTGCTGCTCCTGCTGCTGACTGTAGAACGTGCCGTCCATGGTGAACACGCAGTAGTTGACGCGCCGCACGCAGCTCACGCACACGCGGCGATGGTCGATAAGCCCCAGAATTTTCTCAATCGGCTCCACTTTCGAGCACTTGCGGCACGTGTAGTGGCCGCACAAGTGGCAAAAGTGCTTCCGGCGGAACAACAGCGCGTTGAACGGCACGTAGCACGACGAGCAGCAGGATGCGGCAGAATTTTGCAGGAGCGCCACCTCGCTACTGGTGCTGTTGGAGCTGCTGTTGCTATGTCTGAGGATGTTGTTGTGATTGCTGCTAGGACTTCTGCTGGGTACGTCCATGATCGGGTAAAAGCCCAGCCGGCGGCGCAGCACCACCGTCTCCAAAGTGCAGAGCTTGCTCACCATCTCGCGGAGCAGCTGCACGCTCCACGCCGTCACTCTCTTGGGTTTCTTGGGCTTCTTGAGCTTTTCAGTTGTCGGGCTCTTGTGCGTCGCGTAGAAGAACAGCCGCGTAAACTTCTCCTCCGAGTCTTCTTGTAACACATACCCCGCTAATAATCCGCGAAGGCTGCGCACGTGACTGCGACTCTCGTGCAGCTGCAGCGGAGACGACTGCCGCCGCTTAGCTTGGCGATAAGCAGTAGTCTCCTCACCGTCTTGGCTATTGATCTCGTCATTATCCTCTGGGTCCTCCTCCTCCAACGTGTCCAGGGTCTGCAGCACGCGCGTGACGGTCTTGGCATGCGACTTCTCGTCGCAGTAATCGAGGAACGACATGTTCTGCTGCTTCCACACGAGTCGGCGCTTCATCAGCAGCGACACTGCGTTAATGGCGAGCCGGGTGGACGGTGATTGATTGTTGGTCTGGTTCTGATAGTGGTTTGTCGACGATCTGGTCGACGATCTGCTTCCTCTTCTACCCATACCCGCTGCTGTGGATGCCGACGACGACCTTCTAGTGTACGGTGCGCAGTCGATGCTTCGCACGTTGAGCCCGTAGACGTACTGGTCACCAAAGAGCATGACCATGCTCCGGTGGAACTCGGTACTACGACTACTAGCGTCACCGCCACCACCGCCTTGTGCCATCAGCACGCTCTGGATCTCCAGCAGTGAGCAGGGCAAGTTGATCTTCGCCACGACGCTGTACTGGTCCTTGGCGCTTGTCAGGTACTCGTACACCTGGGAGTCGCTCGCACTGTTCTCCAGTCCATTCCTATGGCGGGAACTCTGGTAATGGCTACTGCTGCCTATGTACCGCTGTTTCCACTTGCCGACCATCACCTGACGCTTCGCGACGCTCTCGATTTTCTTCTTCGCCGCGCGCGCCATGTCCACGAGCGCCGCGTCCTCCAAAAGCGACGAGTTGGAGGCCGACGACGACAGCAAAATGTCGTTCTCTAGCTCCGCGGCGCGCGTCGCGTTCTTTGGCAGCGGCACGTAGCAGGACGACATCGGCAGCATCGGATGGATGTGGGGTGCATGCGTGTGGCGGTTCAATCGAAACGACGACGCAGACGACGACGACGACGACGAGAACGACACGCGCCGCCGGAAGCTGCTGGTCGCACTGAGGCTGTGGTTGCTGCTGCTGCTGAGGATGCTGCTGTTACTCAGCAAGAGCGAGTCCGACAGATACTTCTTCACGAAGCGGTCGCGCGACAGGAACGAGCGATTCGAGTCGCACCAGCGCACCGTGGACTTGGACGCCGCCTTGGAGGATTTCGAGGGCCGCCGGCGTTTGCTCTTGTTCACAATGGTTGAGCTCTGCTGGTTATGGAAATACGCGCTCGCGGTCAGCTCGTCCTCGTTATTCGTACCTTCCCCTTCACCATCATTTTCATATTCGTCGTCGTCGTCGTCATCGTCGCCGTAGAGCGGTAGCTGGTAGTAATCCGCGCAGTCGCCATAGCCGTAGCCAATCTGCGAACTCTCGGCGTCGCTCACGCTCATGTCGCCTGCAGTGGCCGCTTTCTTTCTGCTGCTGCCAGGGTTCTTCTTCGTCTTGAGCGACGCAGCAGACGCGCGAGGATTTGTGGCTGCTCTCTGAGTAGTCGCTGCTGCTTCCATAGAGCGTCTCAAT
This sequence comes from Pythium sp. MPC-2022a, assembly GCA_038050625.1. Lineage (NCBI taxonomy): Eukaryota > Oomycota > Peronosporomycetes > Pythiales > Pythiaceae > Pythium > Pythium sp. MPC-2022a. The sequence goes on from JALBZB010001055.1 coordinate 11,372, forward strand.
CCTTGACGTTGAATGGGAGGAGCAGCCACGGAAGAGAAGCCACCGGCGCCCCCAGAGAAATTTCCGCGGCCGCTCCTTTGGATCGGGATCCCGGAGCTGCTGCTGCTGTTATTGCTGGAGGAGCGTACCGTACTGGCGGAAGAGCGGGAGGACGATGATGATGACGGTTCCTTCCTTCTGTTGCTTCTTCTGCTGCTGCTTGAAGCGACAGCAAGCGGGTCCATTTGGGTTTGCTGTCACGTGGTCGCTCTCGCTGGTCCGTCGACAGGACGGGGGCGAGACGAGGACGGCGGTCGTGGGCGGAAGCGCGAGTGGACTGGCAAGTGGCGTATTGACGCGTCAGGAGACAGAGGTGTCTGTTTATGGAGTGGCACGGGAGGGAAGCGTGGCGCTTTGGGTTCTTTTCGCAGATTCGCTCACTTTTTTTCATTTTATGTTCTTGTTTCTCAACCAAGAGATGGAAGAGGGAAAGAAAGGAAGCGAGAGAAAATGTGGATGAGAAGAAAACCTTTGGAAAATATTACCCTTTCGAAAATGAAAATGCTCCATTTTTATTTTTGATTACTTTGTTCTTGTTGAAAACCTGTGAAAATATATTTAGATATAACTTTTTTCGCGGACTGCTTCTCAATAAAAGCGAGTGAAAAGCAAAATAGAGCGGGTGGACTCTGAATGCGCAAAGGTCATTCGCGCGTTACGAATATCACTTATGATACAGTTTGCAAATTATTTTCCATGCCTTTTTCACGCTTGAGCTGAGTTTTTTGTGAAACATGTCGGCAAATAAAATGCGATCAAAGGTTCCGAGCTTCTTTACACAATACAAATCCCACAGCGGTAATAATTGCTTCGAATCAGAAGCATCCTGCGAGGGCTGGCCCAGCAAATCACTGTCCCCCTTTTTGACATGCGTGGCTTGGCGCAGATGACATCAAGAAGAAATGACCAGCTCGTTGCTTGTCTGACTTGCTTGTTTTGTTGTTTGATGTCCAATCATAAGAAAACGACTTGAGCGCGAATGGAAACCTTAGTTCATGCGGTTGATTTCAAAATAAGTCGAAGTCGATGGCGAGAAAAGTACTGTACACTCTGCTTCACAGGAGCTCTCCTTTGGGGAACGTGACTTTGTGTGATTGCCAATTGAACCAGCATCACAATGGCTCAGTTTTCACGCAGAAAAGAAACCCGCGGCACCCACAGAAGGCTCGATATAGGAGTTCGTTTACATGTTGAAAGGCTCACAACCACACCAAGTTGTTACATTGCGTGCGGTTCTTGGGAGAGATGAATACTGAAGATCCAATGAAAATGTCATGAAGACGATTTACGCTGTCTGAACTCATCGGAAGTGCTTCTTGTGTTTGGCACGCAACACAATTTCGGGACTCCCGACATTGCTCTTCTGGCATTTGACTACTTTGCCTCATTCGTCGATCCTAGAAACATAGCCATCACAGACACAATGCAAGATACGCCTCATACCCGAAACAACACTTGCGCTGCTTTGTGGTGGCGATACATGTGTACATTTCTTCTTGGGGTCGCTGTTACGATAAGCAAGAAGGGAAGGTGATTTAACCCACCAAACCCGGTCATACAGGATAACAGGAGCTTCGCATAACGTCAAATTATGGTTGTGAAAGCGTCGAAAGACGACACCCGGGAAGTTTGCTTCCTGCCGACGTAGCACCACTGATTGGGCCTCTGGCCCTCCGAAGGTACTCGGGGCGATCATCGCCTCGGATCGCGCTCGTCGCCACCTTTCAAATGTTCGGCGCAGCGTTTGTGTCTCAGTTCCACAGCCTGGAAAAAGTCGTACACCTGACCAGTTCATGACGCAAGATGCTGCCGCTCCTGTATGGCCGAGGGTTCTTGTAGACCCGGAAGTCTTACATTCGCCCTGTTCGCATGCGCTGCACCTGCAGCTGGTGCGGAACTCATCGACTAGGTACACGTCGTAACCCGCCTTCCGAAACATCGTCCTGAGACCCTTGCCCTTGACGGGCTCCGTGAATCTGCAGTGCTACCTCTGGTTCCAATCTCCTATCGCGACTATCGTGTCTGTTCCGCTTTCGAACAGCTTCTCGAACCGCTTCAGGAGACGAGCTTCCGTTATCTGGCGTTGCATGTAGCCGCCCAGCTTCAGCTTCCGGAAGATGTACTGGTTGTGTATGGGGCTCAGACGCCTGTTCATTTCGTTCTTTTTCTCCACGTAGGCTTTGAAGCGCTCGAGGTCGGCCATCTTCCTGTTGTAGGCGCTCAGCTTCGCCTCCCATCCGACGACGCGCTTGCCGTCGATCACATCCTGCTTGCATTCCTGTACATAGTCCCGGTACTTCTTTCCCTTCGT
>JALBZB010001056.1:0-13703 GCA_038050625.1 Pythium sp. MPC-2022a
GACAAATGCTGGTATAAATGGTTATTTTGGTCGTCACTTCCAAAACGAATTTCAAAAAGTTGGACCACACCAGTACAAACCTTTGAAACCGAATACTCGTATTACACAAATATCCTCTCAGACGTTATACAAAAAACATATGTTTAGCGGGCGGTATTTTGAGAGATGCCTGTACCAACAACAAAAAATAAAAACCGGTATTCACAAAATAATGGTCAAGAGATAATGTGGGCATTAAAATCGGATGAGTCACCATGAGTCACCATGAGTCACCGAGTCACCACTTTTTGCAACTTCCTCCCACTTATTTATAGTCACTACTATATCATGTATGTCCTCTATCATACTATACCTTTTATGAGTATATATACATTGAATATTGATAAAAAGTGGTGACTCAGGTGACTCAGGTATATAGAGATCGTTCTACAATGACTTAGAGAATGAATAGATATTGAAATGAAATGCGCTGGTGAGTCACCATAGTGGTGACTCAGTGATGACTCATGGTGACTCATGGTGACTCACTCGAAATCGACATCTATAGCAACACTCGAACGACAATCCGCGAATGTGACGATCAGAGACGCCGTACCCAAACGACATCATAAAAAAAGATGATCCTCACTGGTACTTAGCTCGCAACTGCGCGAGTGTTGCTATTTCCACCATGCAAACCTTGGCCGGAGAAGTATTTTTGGTGATGCGATCAAAGTCTTGCAGGGTAATTCTCGACTCAACTATTACTCTTGGCTTTGGTTTGGGAGTTGGTAATGAGTAGTAATTATCGTCGATTTGTATTGGCTTTGGCTCTTGTGCGTCAATATACTCGACATCCATTGCGATGTATATTATTGCGATAAAAAGAGCTTGTAGAACTTATCTAATTGGTTGTGTTGCAGATAGTAGAGTCACAACATGCTACACTGCCCACAATGACCAAATCGCGGATTCTGGATATTGACTTCGCGGTATTTGTAATTTGATGGAATTGCGCGCGGCCTTGGCAATCCGAGAGGGTCAAAATACATTTTGTCTTTGTTTGAGACAGCTAGCCAATGCGTGCCACCGATCTGAGGCGTCCCCATGTTCAGAATACAATAATCTTTGCTTCTATCTAAATGCTGCTTGAAATCAATTTGATCTACTTTGACTCCAAGTGAATTGGCGAGTTTCATGAGTTGATCATCCGTCGTTCTAGACAATTTAATAATTCTTTTTTCACTCATGCTCCTTTAATTTTTTTGTGAGTATAATATAATCATCATCAATATAACCGCATAAACTATGTCTTCCGCTTCTGATATTTCCGCTTTCGAACATTCCGTTGAACCAGCTCCAGCTGAGAAGCTCTTCAAGGATAAGAAATGGACCTATATTCAGGATTCCACATCTAACACCGGTAAGTATGCCGGACAAATCCAATTCAATCTCTCAAAGATCTCTTCGCAAGCCGCTTTCGTAAATTGGGAAGAAGCCATCATCGAGCTTCCAGTCAAGCTTCAAATTCTTAATGGTGGTGCCGGTTCGGTCACTTCGACTGCTGCCTGTACTATTGATCAATTGGTACCTAAGGCCGGCGCATGGCAATTCATTGATAGCGTTCAAGTTGTTATTGACGGAACCACTGTACAAACGAATCAAGTTCATGAGAATGTAAATACAACTTTCAAGGCTCTGACTGAAACGGATTATAATTCGTATATCAAACAGGGTCCAACCAGCAATTTTGTATTGGATGAATATTCCACTCCAACGATTCAAGGGACTAGCGGAGCAGCGCAATCGCTCGATAACTTGGTTACTTCGTCGTTTATGACAGCTACTAATAACGTTGGTGAGTTTGGATTGGCTAACACCTACTCGAACAGGGAAGCCGCGGAACGATCGCTCTTTACCGCTCTTGATCAACAAAGTACGAAACTTGCATTCGATGTGATGGGAGGTAGCGCAAATCTTCAATCGGTATCAAAACCTCAAGCCTATGTAGCTCCTGCTGGCGCCGTTGCTGCTGGCTCGCCATTTTACGTCGCGCATTATCTGGCTTGCATTAAACTGCGGGATATCTCTGACTATTTCAAGAAATGCACAATGCAGAAAAATACACGCGGTTTCATTTACCTTAATTACAACAGCTCATCTACTACTTTGGTTACAACTGGTACTGCTGGCGTTGTTGCGCCTTCTACTGTTGCTAGTTTGAGCAATAATATGAATTTCGGAAACACTTGCCCAGTGCTTTGGAATTTAAGCAGTGGTGCAACAACTGCCTTGGCGGGTGGCCTTGTTCTACCTGCATCTGCGGTTACTCTTACGATTACAGCCGATGTCATTGGTACTTCAACTGCTGGAACCGGCATCACTCCATCCCAATCGTTTTCGCGTCTTCTCGTTCCAACATACTCGCCTAACCCAAGCGCCGACCATGCGTTGGCTCAAAAGAAAACATTCCGCTACTTCGAGCGAATTACGAATAAATTCACTATTGCTCCAGGCGCTTCCTTCACTTGGACGGTCAGTAATGGTATTGCTAATCCAAAGCGTTTGATCATGCAACCTGTTATTACCAATCCAACCGCAGTCGCTATTACATCGGATACAATCAATCCGTTCCGTAGCCCATTCTCGACGGTACCTGCAACGACGAGTCCATTTGCTGCATTGAAAAATCTGCAGATCACAGTTGGAAACGTCCCTATCTGGAACAATCCCGTGAGTTTCGGATATGATTTGTTCGTGCAAGAGATGTCAAAGTCGGGTGTTGATGGTGGTCTTGATGATGTTACCTCGGCTGGTTTGCTATCTCAGCGTCAACGGGAATCGCTGTATCGATTTGTAGCGGTTGATATTGGTCGTCGTCTTCCAAGTGAAGATGGTGCCAGTAAGAGTATTATCGTGTCTGGTACTTCCAACTGTAACTATGCTCTAACGATCTATTACCACGTATTGCGTGAAGTTGTTGCAAGCGTTGATACGGCTATGGGTACGGTATCGCAAGGACCAGTTCAACACTAAGAATATAATGTAATTGTTATTAAACGATTTTTTTAATCATCTTCAATATACGTGACCTATTCGAAATCAATCATGAGTGGCTTTTTCTCCGATAATCAGACAAAGCAAAAAGCATATGATCGCTATTACAATGCAATGGCGAAGAGCGATTTCGTTCAAGGCAAGAAGCTGAAGGCACTCATTCAACACGAACCTTTAGACGATGCAAGCACTGATTCACTTGCGAATTTGTTTCAGCAAGTAATGGCTAAGAATCGTGAGTACGACTATGATCAAATCACAAAAAACTACTGAAAGGTCCTAAAGGCCCTCCTGAAATTATTAAAGGTAAAAAGAAATCAATGGCTGAAGCTATGGGCGATATTTATGAGCGGATGGGCGACAACAGCCCCAAAGCCAGCAAAAAAAGCATACCTACGTTCCAACATCGACTGACGCAGACGTTAATATGGAACGGCCCACTGCACCAGAAGATTCATCCGAAGAGTTCTATAGAGGAGTAAATGACGTTGCCCAAAAGGCCGTCAATACTCGAGCATACATTAAAGGAAAAAAGACTCTGAGAGAGGTGGTTGATGATCAAGTTTGGAATTATCTTAACAAACAACGAGAGTTTAGGAAAGAGGATTCAAATCGGAGACGTCAACAAATGGCCGATAAATTTGCTGGTAAAGTCATGAAAGAATCCGTAAAGCTTCTGAAACGAAAACGAACTGAAACTCCTCCTAATAAATCTCCCAGCGACAAACGAGCTGCTAAGCGAGATGAGGAAGAACCTTCGCTTACTCGAAAACTATTTCAACAATCGGATGATGCTGATGAGGAGAGCAGCGACGACGAAGAAATAAAAGAAGAGAAGAGATTACGCAAGTTGAATGCTGGCATAAAATATATATATAGTGACGATATCAGGAGCTACAAAAGTCCATTTGCAAATAACTTATACGAAAGTATCCAAAATAGATTTGGAGAAGCAATCAAGCAGCGGAAAGGCAAAGACTATTTTGAAGACAATGCTCCTAAACCGCCAAGAAAGCATAAAATGTCGAAACTTGCGATGAATCAGTACAAAGATGAACTGAAAGGCTGGCTCGATGGAATCTTTATTTAAACTGAATGCTACTCAATCAAGTATCTCACTATTTTTTTAAATCCTCAACTAGATCTCGAAGCTCTTGTATCTCTTTTCGTTGTTTTTTTAATGCTACGTGGAGTAGGATGCATACCTTTGAATAATCAATACTGAACATGACATCTTTTAAATCGACGGAATCGTCTTCGACATCTAATCCCTCCCGATCATTAAAATTAACAATAGATCCTAAACCAAGCTTTATAGCGTCTTGGGCAATGTATCCAATTTGTAACGGCACATCGTCTCCTTGGCTTTTATAACGATACTGAACAGGGTTTAGATCCATGATGGAATTTCCAACAGATTCATCAATTGGTTTAATATCCTTTTTGATTCGTTTATCGGATGTTGTGTAAAAGCCAGCACCGGCTAACATAGCGCTGGAAGCTTTGATAGATACAGCAATCGATGACAAGGGTCCAATAGTAGAAACGATACCACCAGATTTGAGAAAATAGGCAACCCCTGATCCGGCTATGTCCAAAGTCGATGAAACACTACCTGAGACATCTAATAACGCAGCGGGGGAATTAGTTCCGACTCTCACTCGTCCCGCAGTTGTAAGGATCATTTGAGTTGCGTTGTTTGTTCCGAAACGCATATCATTGCTGGTAAGATTCCCAATCCATGTTGCGTTTGTAGAAGTCGCATTGATTGCATTGCTTACTCCAATTTGGAACTCAACGGGTGTTATGGCAACTGAACCAGACGCACTAAAACATCGTGAATATGACCCATCAAGATGATCAGTTCCATCGCCAACAATCTGAAGAAATGCGTCCGATGGTGAAGAAGCAGAATTTGAAGCATTAATTCCTATCGAATCTTTACATAGAATTGACGCCCCGGCAATAATAGGTAATTAGCAAATGTAGTGTTCATTTCAACATTTCCAGTTGTCATCAAATGCAGTTGTCCATTTGTCCCTTGCGAATCATTCAGTGTGATCATGTTTCGAGTGAAGTTACGTGTCATTAGGCAGATGTTAGCATTTGTTCCTGTAGGGGCTCCAGTGTTGATACATGAAAGCCGTAATCCGGAGACATTACTTACGCTATCGTCATAAGTTAATTGATAAGCTCCTGAGCTATTGCAGCAGTCCCACTGTTGATATACTGGTTTTGATCTATTATCGCATTTAAAAGTTAAGCAGGGATAGTTGTTTGGCGTTGAGAACATTGTATCGTAAATTAACATCCCTTCCCCAGCTGTGGTTTTTCGTAGAACTGATTTATAAATTGTTGCGGAAGCTGAGAAGCCAATTTCCCCAACAGATGCTATTCGATTACTTGAATCCATTATTAAAGCTTTTGATGCGGCAGACGTTCCGCTTGTGACACCACTGATGTATGATAGATTTACGGAGGATCCACCAAGAGACAACGAGCCAACATCGAGATTGCCAATCACGCTTAAAGCAGATAGCGTTCCAACACCGCCAAGTTGCAGATATCTTTGATCGCCAGTAGTGATCGTAAGGTAGTCATTTGTGCCTATAAAGTAAGAGCTATTGAATAGAGGAGAATTGATAATTGGAGGCAGAGACATCTTTGATCACTATATTATACGATGCAAAATTTCTACGAATCAATGCCGAAGTCTAAGCTCAAGCAGTTCCCAAAGAATCCGCACTTCGAGCTCCCATTTAGAATGTGCGTGGCCTCTCCTAGTGGATCAGGGAAGTCAAATACCGTTCCCTACATTATTGCGCTTCTCAGCAAGTGTTTTACCAAGATCGTAATCGCTACAAAGACCAATGAGACGCTTTATGATCACCTCAAAGACACTATCGATAACGTTCAGGTGATTGAAGAAGGAATGGTTTTAGCGATGAGCGAATATGATAGCGACACGAGCAAATTAATCATATTTGATGACTTGGTCATGGAACCAAAGCGCGCTCAGGCTCAGATTTCACAGTACTTTATTCGAGGACGCAAGCTAGGCTGGTCGATGATCTACATTTCGCAGAGCTACTTCGGTATTCCAAAAACGATTCGTACCAACTCTCAGTACGTGATACTCGGGAGGAATCTAACACAAAGAGACCTTGGAATCATCTGCCGTGATTTCCCGACTGATATTCCAATCAAAACATTCATCAATCTATACAAACGAACGACGTCAGAAAAAATGAGCACGATGTTGATGAACATCATCAATCGAAAAGTGTATAAAAATGTGACTGAGTATGTCTGTGATCTGTAAAAAAAGTCAGTTATTTGTCAGTGATTATTCACTGCTACCTTTTTTTGGCCGAACGAGTAACCGTATGCATACGTTGTTATCAATAATGCCAAGCGGAATCATGTTCTGATCGAGAAACGATAGCGTAAGCTCTGAATTCGTTCCTTGTATTGGGCAGTAAGCCAAGCCTTGCCCTTGCGAAGTCGTTATTAGACCGCCATATTCAACCCCAGCTGACGTGAAGGTGTGTAAGACCTGATTATTATTGGCGATTAAATTGTAAAGATTTGAACAAGTAATAACAACAGCCGCTGTTGGATCTATTTGAGGTACTAGATTACTATTAACTGCATAAACGCTAGTTGTTTGAGCCGCGGGATACGTGGCTGGGCTGAACCCAATAATCGAGCCAAATACCGAATCTACCACTTGGAGCTGTGGCGTGTAAGCCGTAGCAGGCATCGTTGGAAACCCACTTGCAGCAGTGTAGCCCGTGATATTCTTGACGGGTTGCATTGTGAATTGGATAGCGTAACTCGACGGGTTCTCAGTGCATGAAATAAAATAGTAGTTCGCTCCAGTCGTATTGTTGGTCAGATAGAGATTGTTCTGTATTGACCAATATTGAAGGTAGTTGTTAATATTATTGGCCGAATATGTGCCATCAGGGAGCGTAATTGTGTATGTCGTTGTAGTAGAAGCAGTTGGCCAAATGATTTTAAAGTTGTTGTTTTGACGTTGAACAATGATTGCACGCCATGAATAATAGATTGAAATACTACCAAGCGCAATTTCATACTGGCTGAAATCGATTGGCTGCGAGAATCGATATCGGAACTGGTGAGTAGCCACCTGGTTATTGAGATTTAACAAAATTGGAAATGACATCTTTATTCACTGTCTATATATAACAAACTCAAATAAATATGCATCGACGAAAGAGAATTAGACGACAATTAATGCCTCAGGCAATGAAGATAGATGGGTCTGGGGAGGTAGATACGCAGTCTTCGAGCTTGCGTAGAAGTCACCCGAAAGCTGTAGCACCATCCAAAAATGACTATGGTTCAACGAATATTGAGACGCTATCCAATCAGCTTCAGAAGATCAGCGTTCGTCATCTTGCCAAGGAACAAAAAAAGAAGAAGAAGCCTCGTTATATCGACACTTCAAAATTGCTGAACTTCAAACGTGAGTCTAAGAGATCTTCATCAGACGCTTGAATTGACTATAGTATGACGTCGAGAACACGCCTTTTTCGTATAACTTGTCCAGGATTGACTTCATTTCCGTCTTAATCAACGGCGAGTCATCACCAATATTCTTTGCGCCTTCGAGCATCTTTAGGCGTTTTACAAGACCATCAAGAAGCTGATTATACGCGCTTTCGAACCCTCGTGAAGTAATTTTGCATTTGTTCAAACAGTATTTCATAAAGTCTCGCTCAGGCTCATCGAGAAGATCAAACAGTGGCTTGTCAAAGCTCTTATCCTCTTCAATTGCCCGCCAGAAATCTACGAATGCATGAGATACAAGCATCGTTTTGATATTTACTTGAGATTTGTCACTTCTCAGACAGGCTTGAAGTCCATGAAATTCCATATGGAATGGACCAGCTTTGCGATATGTTCTCTTTTGTTTTTGTTCCATGATTTCTTTGTATGTTATAGCAAATAAATTATTTCTCAAAGATGTCAATCTCAAGCGTCTTGTCGCTACCAGAAGGAGTGAAATCTCCATGGAATATGCGTTCCCGACGGTCTTTAGATCTGCTTATAGGCTTGACAGCGGGCTCTGCAACAGGAGCTGGCTCTGGTTCAAACGATACATCAAACGAGCTTGGAGTCGTTCTGTTTGCGATTTTGTTATAGCTGGTATTGGCTGCCATGGTGCTGTGAAGTAGTTTGGCATGTAGATCATTCTTCTCACGATTGTTGAGCTTGGCATAGCTTGGCGATTGGATTATATGAGACTCAGCGATGTGTCGGATCATATTCATTGACATTGGCTTTACATTGTACTTCAAGAAGAGTTTTGATAGAACTTGACTGAAGCCATTGCTTGAATTTGTATAATCATACTCACTTGGCTGTCGATTGAAAATGCGCCATAGTAGCTTACTAGGCCGCTCTCCAAGCGTATTAGTCAAGAATTCGAGATATGACTTGATCAAGCTCATCGTCGTGCTATCCAACTGAATCGTCTGCGGTCCCATTAGCCGAACGTTCTTAAAATCGTTTAGGTGTAATATATTCCCTTGAAGATAGTTAGCACCTTCCTCGGGAGTGAGAATGACACTTGGCCATACCAAACGAAGTGGATAATGCACGTTCAACCACAACGTGACGTAATCAAACACGAGCTTCAAGTAATCAGTCCTCTTTGCTTTAGCCAGCGCTTCAAACTCGGATCGAGATAGAAATATTTTGCATTATGATTCGGTGAGGAGCTTTTGGACTTTGTCAGGGACTAATATTAGTTCCTGATAGCTGATATACTTCTTCTCTTCCTCGGGCGTGAGTTCGTTGTCCAGCTTTGCAGCCTTGTTTTGCTTACTCAGTTCCTTTCGCATCGTATTGTAGTATCCAAATGCATCTCGGTATCTGTTCTTGACCATTTTACACATGGCATTCAATGTTAAAATCAGACTCTCTTTGCTCGTATAGATGCTCATCAGTAACGCAACAATACCCGAGTTTTGAACTTTGAATGTCTTTTGAAACGAAGCGTCATCGTATTTGTTTGGATACTGGGTATTGGAGACGAACTCATTTGGGGACCATTGCTGTTTCGCAACACCGGCCTTGTAAAGCTTGACCAGTTGCCTGGTGTATAGATTTACCGTAGTGTCCGACAAATTGTCATGCTCGCTTCCTAACTTAATATCACGAGTAATTATATTTTTAATCTCATCTAAGTTGAGCGATTTAGATTTATTAACCTTCGACATTTTTGTCTCTCGCTCTGTATATAGTAATCCAGATATTCAATTTAGATTTACAAGGAATTTCCCGTCGATTTGAGCCATGCGCAGGCTGTCAAGGTCATACATGGCAAGCCCGTTCGTTTATCACGCTCGCAGTTGAACAAAGGCCACGCGCATTATTTTCATCCTGAAAATTACAAGAAGCTTGTGAAGGCTTACGAATCGGACAAAGGGACGACACTAAATATGTCACATGGAGAAGTGCTTCGAACACATCAATCGGGACTTAGTGGCTCTGGTTTCTGGGGAAGCTTGTGGAATGGAATTAAATCTGCTGCGAAGGGAATTGGTGGCTTTCTTAAAGATAACTGGAAGCCGATCACTTCTGGACTTCTGGACGGTATTGCCACCGCGGCCGGACCTGAAGCTACTCCATTGCGTGGTTTGGTAAAGAGTGTGACCGGCGTGGGAATGGCACCTCCCATGACTCGTCGTCGTATTAAAGGCGGGAGCTTCCGACTTGGGCAATTAGGACGACTTAAGTCGTGTTTGATCTTGATGTTTGATTGTTAAAGTATATAACTACTGTCAGTCATGCTCGGGAAAATTTATAAAGTCATTCATACTCAAAGCGAGATTTGCTACATCGGTAGCACATTTAACATGCTGAAGCACCGTTAAAATGGTCATAAAAGCAACTTTAACTCATGGGATAACGGGAAAAAAAAGTTCGTGCTCAATTTATCCATATTTCAAAGAACACGGGATTGATCAGTTTAAGCTGATTCTGATCAAAGAATACGAAGTTACAGATCGAGCTCAGTTGCTTGCGTATGAACAGCTGTGGATCAATCGATTCAAGAAGACCACAGTGAATACAAAACAGACATTTCAAATTTTAAGTGATGTGAAGCATAAAGAGAAGATGAGGCAGTACAAAAAGGCCAATCGCGAAAGTATTTACGAGAAAAACAAAGCTTACTATGAAGCTAACAAAGAAACGATCAATGAGAAGAAGAAGCAGTATCATCAAGCTAACAAAGAAACGATTAGCGATAAAAAGAAACAGTATTACGTATCAAATAAAGAAAAGGCCAACGCAAAAGTCAATTGCGACTGCGGCGGCAAATTTACACACCAAAATTGAGCTCAGCATTTCAAAACGGCTAGACACATCAAATGGTCAGCGGCTCAGTAAGTCTCAATACAAGGGGTAAAGTCGCAGACGTCAGCCCGAAGTCTGAGCATCAGCTCAATCATTTTTTTTGTGTTAGCATATAACTCAAGTCATAAAAAAAATATCTTGTCATCTATTCAATGTACTGCGCTAACTTTACACCCAAGATCTCTCGCGAAATGGTTCGATATCGAAACTTCAAACGCTTGCCACAATCAACAATATTCTTGGCTTCGGTGTCTATCCCTTCATTTTTCAACAATCCACTGAATACATTGAGAGACATGATCCGAGACTCTCCGCTCGTTTCAGCCCATCTGCAGTATTTACCATACCACTCAGATGTCGATCCTTCTTTGATTTCGTCATCTTCTTCATCGCTAAGTACCTCATGCATACTGAGAAGCCACTTCACCGCGTTGTTGGTTTGCTTTGTTTTAAGTTCCTTCTTATACTTCGTGAGAGGAAACGCTTGTGGCTTGAATCCTGTCAAATCAACACGCGCGAGGTAGTGGAAGATATCACAGCCAGCATCGAGATTGGCAAGAGTATCGAAATAGTGATCAAAATACTTTTCATCACCGACACGGCTTTCACTGGCGATGAGACACATGTATCGACGATCATTGGCTTCGATGAGTGAGCCAAAGTCATTGTTTGTCAAGATCACATGCTTTGCATAGTCATTGACTTCAATTGTTTCGAGACCCTTGCGTTCAATCTGCGTGCGATCGTCAGTGATATAACTCTTCATTTGATTGTTCATGGAGTGATTGTTTGAGTCAAAGGCTTCGTCCAGTACAATTGATAGCTTGCTTTGTCGAATGCCGTTGAATCGAGCAGTAATGCGCTCCATCGACGGACACACAAGACTACTCTGAGGGCCAATCACAAAACGATGGAAGTTATCAAACGGAGAATTCTTACCACATCCCTGCGTACCTTTAATGAGAGGAACCATCTTAGTCTTGACATGCGGCTTCTGAATCAGATGAGCAAAGTACTTCACGAAGAACTGATACACAGCATCATTACTACCAGACAGGACCCACTTAATGTGATCGAGCCAAACATCAACTCGCTTTTGATTGATCACATGCTCAGGGTCTTATACATGAGGGAATCCGCTGAACAGATTAAATACACGAGGATCGTTCTTGTGGGCGTCAAATGGGCCATATGGGTGAACATCGGCAGATTTATGATTCACCTAATGCGTAATGGCGTCGGGAATAACACTCATTGTCATCTGTGCAACTACTGGCTTGAACTTAGGACTATATTTGTAAGAAATGGCCATTTTGTATGTCTGAAACGCCTTCCCAACTGGACTGAACTCAATCGCATCCACTTCTTCATCTCCGAATCGAAGTTTTGTATTGTTCTTTCCATACCACATTGGCAAACCGTTGTTATCCGTTCGAACAAGGGTTTGTCGGATCAATAGCGCAATTTTTGATACATCAATGATCACGTTGCGCAGCGATGACAGATCGTATAGATCGACCTTGTTACTCTCGCGAATGAGATCCTTGTCCAGAAGCATCATATCATCAACAATCTTCTTCAAGATGATCTCCTTGATCTCATCGGGTTTAGTAACCTCTTTCGTGTATGTATCAGGCTTAACACCACGCTTAACTTTCGGCTTGATACCAGGCTCCGTCTTAGGCTCCTTCATTTTGTGTTCGAACTCATTAATTATCCTAGACTGACGCTGAAGTTCGTGATCCATGTCTTTTACTTTGGTATCTTTTCTGGTTTCGTCATCAACGAACTTCCGCAAGCATGCTATTTGTTGCATATCAAGCACAAGCTTCTCAGCCTCTGCTCGATCTTGATTCTCATGGTAATTTGACGCAACAATAAGAAACGCCCATAACCTTAACTATTTCTTGGTCGGCTTAACAATCTTAATCGTTGCTGGAGTTACTTCTTCCTCAGACGCTTCCACATACTCCGCATACTCTTCCGCTTGTCTCGCGCGCTCAAATTCTTCCAAGTAGGGCTCGTCCAGGCTTTGATTATGAGGCTCGTCCCAAACAATGTTGTCATCATCGCTGCTAGAGTCGTCCGATGATTCGTACATCCAGGAGTCATCGTGCATCTCAGGCAGATTCGACTGCTTGTCTGTTGAACTCGTGTCTAACGAAATCGGAACCATCTCCACTGCTTGAATTGGCTCAGAGCCGCACAGTGGCGAATCTAACTTCGTCATCGCTGGAATGACATCATCTTCATCGTCGGAATCATATTCGTCGTCCGAATTAAATAATTATTTCAAATCTGAATTATGTTCCTCCCCATTTACCGCTCTATCCGTGACCACCTGTTCGACATTCAATTCATCCAGTTCTGGAACTTTGCTTACTTCGACATTCGAAGCCTCGACGGGCTGGATCACCGATGGCACTGATGTATCAACAACCTTAGCGATGACTGGGGTATTGACTTGTGGTGGCATTTCTTCAACTATATTACTCTCCACGACAATAATTTCCTGATCGATAATAATTGGATGCTTGCCGTATCGTTCTTTGTTGCGAGCAAGCTTACACTGCTCCCCGTTACTCTTGACGAAGTTACACACTATATATGACTAAGGTTATGTTCTTTATATTCTATATATTCTTCGCTCAGGATCATCTTTTTTTATGATGTCGTTTGGGTACGGCGTCTCTGATCGTCACATTCGCGGATTGTCGTTCGAGTGTTGCTATAGATGTCGATTTCGAGTGAGTCACCATGAGTCACCATGAGTCATCACTGAGTCACCACTATGGTGACTCACCAGCGCATTTCATTTCAATATCTATTCATTCTCTAAGTCATTGTAGAACGATCTCTATATACCTGAGTCACCTGAGTCACCACTTTTTATCAATATTCAATGTATATATACTCATAAAAGGTATAGTATGATAGAGGACATACATGATATAGTAGTGACTATAAATAAGTGGGAGGAAGTTGCAAAAAGTGGTGACTCGGTGACTCATGGTGACTCATGGTGACTCATCCGATTTTAATGCCCACATTATCTCTTGACCATTATTTTGTGAATACCGGTTTTTATTTTTTGTTGTTGGTACAGGCATCTCTCAAAATACCGCCCGCTAAACATATGTTTTTTGTATAACGTCTGAGAGGATATTTGTGTAATACGAGTATTCGGTTTCAAAGGTTTGTACTGGTGTGGTCCAACTTTTTGAAATTCGTTTTGGAAGTGACGACCAAAATAACCATTTATACCAGCATTTGTC
>JALBZB010001057.1:0-13702 GCA_038050625.1 Pythium sp. MPC-2022a
CAAGTTCAAGAGCTGCCAGAAGCAGCTGAGCACCGCGCAACAGGAGATCGAGAAGTTGCAGAGCGCCGCGCAACAGGAGATCGAGAAGCTGCAGAGCGTGCTTCACGAGGCGCTGGCGCTCCAGGAGCAAAACCAGGTGAAGGCGATCGGCGAGATGAGCGAGCTCGTGACGGAGAGCAAGCGCCTGAAGCGGTCGCTCAAGCAGATCAAGCAGCAGGAAGCTACAGTATCAGAGGAGAACGAGCTCCTGAGAAGCACAATCGAAGCGCTCGAGAGCGAAATGAGCCAGCTCAAGAGTGAACTCCACGCTCAGAAGCGTGAGGCCAGCCAGATCTCTTCGCAGCTCGCCGAGAAAACAAGTCATTGTGAAGAAATCGAGGCGTCTGCGACCGCGTGTGTTCAGCGAATGGAATCAGGTGTGGAGGCTCTGCAGAAGGCTTTTGACGCGGAACGAGAGAAACGCAAGAAGCTTGAGGTACAACGCGCTTCACTGCAAACGCAGGTTGAGAAACTGGATACTGAGAGCCAACTCAAGCAGCAGCAGGTTGGCAAACTCGAGCACCACGTCACGCAGCTTCAGGAGTGCTTGAAGGAGCGAAAAGCCGCGCTTCAGCAGCAAAAGCAGAGTTACGACGAGCAGATCGATGAGTTATCGGAAAAGCAAACGCAGGACGCCAAGATGATAATGACGCTGAGGAGTGATTGCGATAATGTCGAACAGCAACTTGAGACGGAGCGCACTGCTGCGCTGGACGCGAAGAAACGGTTCACAGACGAGACGAAGAAGATCCGCAAGGAGGTCGAGGAGCTACGCAGTTACATTGAGAGCTCTTTGCAAACGGGTGGTGGTAATGCGACAGTATCAACAGGAGCAGGAACTCCAATTTCAATAGAGAATCCCAATGACGATGACCAGGACGATGCAGTCTCCGATACCAAGAATGACCCGCCGAGCCATCCTCACGCCAACGCATCTGTCCACCACCACAGTCATCATCGTAAGAGGCGTTTCCATCATACAGAGATCAACAGTCAAGTCCCACTACCCGAGCTCCAATTTCTCCAGGGGGCTACGAGTGCGCTGCGCACCGAGATGATGAACTTTGTCCACGAATTCCAGCGCTCCAAGCACGCGATGCGCCAATTAGCAAAGAAGCTCAAGGCGTCCCAGGAGCGAGCAATCGAACTCGAACATCTGCGCAGCCAGGACGCGCTCAAGATCAACGATCTCCGTGAGCAGTGCGTGCTCAGCGAGCAGGCGCGTGACATCACGAACAAGGAGAAGCTCGAGATTCTCAAGTGGAGCCAGCAGACGTGCGAGAAGAACGAGGCGCTCGAGGACGAGCTCAAGAAGTGTGACCGGTTCGTGCAGTCACTGCTGCAGAAGCTCAAGCACGGCCGTGAGAGACTGGCGAGTAGTAGCGACCAGGAAGATGATGATGAGCATGATACTAGAGCTCACAAGCGGAAAGCAGATTCAACACCCTCGCTGCACCACCAGTTTAAAAGTCTGGAGTCCGAAGTGGAAATGGCACTCGCAACGCAGCAGAAACTGAGCCACGCGCTCGAGCAGGTCTCCCACGAACGCAGCGAACAGCAGAGCGAGATCCAGGCTCTGAGTCATGAACTGGACACGAAAACCCAGGAATTCGAGCAGACGACCGCCGAAGTCGAGGCGTTGCACGCGGAGAACGCAAAGGAGCAGAAAGCGCACTTTGACGCGATTATCAGCGAGCTGGAGCGCGAGAAAAGCGAGCTCACTGACAATTTGCACACTGCGAATGCGCAAATCGAGCTCTTGGCGAGCGACAAGACGCGACTTGAGGCGCTGGTGGACGGGTTCGAGCAGGACCTACCCGTGTTCGCGACGATCCTGCACCTGTTTGTGCTCGTCGTGCAGCCGCTGGTGCTCCAAGTGAGCGAGCTGCTGGCCCAGAAGCGCTTCTTGATACGCGAAAACGCCGAGTACGCGCAGTCCCAGGAGCAGATCGAGTGCATCGGCCAGGTGCTGAAGGAGCTCGTGCCGATGAACGCGGTCCACCAGTTCGTGACAACGGAGAAGCAGCGCCACAAGCGGTTCCGCCACGTGGTCATCGCGGTGTTTGCGTTCAACCGTTTCCAGAGATACGGCGTGCTCCACCAGCAAGCCAGTAGTAGCAGTAACTCTGTGTCTGCGAATGGAGAGTGTAGTAGTAGCGGCTCATTTGGCACGTGCACGTCGCTCAAACCGCCCAAGAAGAGACGCAGCGGCTCATCCTCATCCTCGCTTCAGAGGAACCCACCGCCTACGGTCATCAAGGTCCTCGCTCCGCGACTCCCTCTCGCGAGCTTAAACTTGCGCCAGCTACTGGAGCGCTTGAAGCAGATGGGGATCACAGAGAAAGTGGCAGACGTGGTCGAGATGGGCGAGACGGAGGCGTGTATGACGATGCCTTACTTTGGGAGCTTGCTCGTCCAGGTTCTCACTGCGATCGACCCGAGCGCCAAGGAGACGTTGAGCGAGAACACAAGCGGATTTTTCCATTGTCAAGCACTTTTGGAGCGGAGACGCAAAGGGCGTCATCACAAGCAGCTAAACAGTATGGAGAGCGATTTTGACACCTCGCCGGAACTGGGGGTTGAAGGCGAGCTCTCGACGGTGGACCTGATCCGCAAACGCATCCTCGCGCTCGGTAAACGTGTGGAGGACCTGCATTTCCAGCGCAACTCGCTGCAGAAGGACAATTACGACTTCCAGTTCCAGTTGGAGCAGCAGGCGACCCATCTGAAGCAAATGGACGTGCTGATCCAGAAGACCAACGAGCTCCAGGATGAAATACAGCACATGCGTACCCAGAACCAGCACGAACAACAGCAGGCGCAGCAGCAGATAGAGAACAAGCAGAGTGAACTGGAGCTCAAGAATCGCGAAATGAGAGCCAAAGAGGACGAGTTGACCTGCGCAACTGCCCAGATCGAGTCTCTAACAAGCGAAATCTCGGAGTTCAAAGACAAGATCCTGGCGCTGGACACTGAGAAGCAGGAGCTCCACGCGGAAGTGACCAAGCTCAAGCTGCTCTCGATCGAAGAGGAAGAGAGGTCCGAGATTGCGAAGGCGGGGGTCCGGAAACAGGAGGAAGAAGTGCGGAATCTCAAACAGGCGGCGCGGAAAGCGCACGAACTGTACCAGAAGATGAACTGGCAGCTGGAGCAGGAGATCGTCGAGCGGGCGAACCTGCAGGCGTTTGTAGACCTCTTAAAGCAGCAGAAAGAGAGTCTGGAGCAAGAACTCCATGATATCAAGCTGCGTGACTTAGAGAAGAGCTTTGAGGGCGATGAGATAGCTGGCTCACAGACAGAGAACCAGAAGAAGAAGTCTAAAGCGCCGAGCAAGCAGCACAAAGTGCGCTTTGCCTCGCCGTCGCAGCACCAGCAGCACCAGAAAGACTTGCAGTCATCATCATATGTAGATCGTGATCGCCATCGAAAGCAAGGCGGTAGCAACAGCACCAGTAAAGCGAATACGTTTGGACTGGAGCTGGAAGACACGTGTTTGTATCACAAGTACGAAAAACAGCTCAATAGTTCTGCATCAGCAGTACATCGTGACTACGATGATGACAGCAGCCGCGAGGACGACAAGAGCGACGACGATTTGCATGGCTCTTCGCAAAACTCTTCGAGGTCCCTCCTTCAGTTGTCACCTCGAGCCACCGACGCGAACAGCAAGTTCCTGGATGAGTGGAGACGATTGCAGATCTCGTCGGCGTTCGACGACAGCGACAAGGCGACCCGCTCACACCAGCAAATGCAAACCAAATCCAGTTCGAAAGTAGCGAACGCGTCCACCAGCAAAGCGATGTTTTCTTCGAGTGCGTCATCCGCTGCAGCAGCATCGACGTCAAAGCAGATCGCGCGCGAGGTCGAGATCCAGAGCAATCGCCGCCGCATCGAGATCGACAAAGTGAACTCTGCTGTCCACGACTACATGGACCGCATCGACGAGAAGCTCCAGCAGATGTACGGCATTCCGCCGTCAACGTCCTCCCGGCTGAGGTCCAGTGAGGCGCAAGGCGACGGAGGTGGCAACGAGAGCGCTTCGGATGCTGATGACGGTGACAGTGCAAGTGCTCGTGGAAAAGTGAAAGTGGCTACGCACAGCCATTCCGATACAAAGAAGCTCGCAAAGGCCGATGAACCGCGCCAGGTCCATTGGTACGGCTAACGTTAATTAGGCAATTGGCGTTGGAGCTCTTCAAATGGCTACACTTTTGTCAAACATAACATCCTCATTTTATTGGATAATATTTGACCCATTTTCATCCAATAATAGGAGAGAGGCAGATTGACGAGTTCTAGAAAAAGGGAATCAAATTTACTGTCTACCACTTTCCTGTTTATAAAATTTACACTAGGAAGTCATTATTAATGTGACCTCTTTACTGTCGTTACACTGGTGCAAATGCATTATATAAGGAAAGGGGGCGAAAGCGAGCCACAACGCGAAACGTGTCCAGCGTTGGCACAAGATCGATTGATCGCTAGGAAGGTGATGACCGAGATGAAGCACCGGATGAGAGTGTCGCCGCTATTGCTGCTGGCGGCCATGACGGCACTGCTACTCTTTCAACAGCCTACGGGCGTGTCCGCTGTGGATCGCAGCAAGTTCCGCACGTGCGTGCAGACGCAGTTCTGCCAGAAGTACCGCACGGCGCAGCCCACGCAGTTCGACGTGTTGGCTCCCAGCATCGCGCTCACGACGGACGAGGTGCTCTTCGACCTGCAGTCGCGCGCGAGCGAGGAGACGACGCTGTTACAAGGCTCGCTGCGCTTTGTGCTGGACAAAAAGGTGTCCCAGCTCCCGGCGGTGCGCATGCACGTGGCCGAGAAGTTCGCGGATCCGAACGACCCGAAGAAGCGATGGGAGAATTTGGACGTGCTTATGCCGGAAGCGCTCGCGGCCCGCGCGGTCAAGAAAGTGACGCTCGCGGAGAGTGGACTGAGCAGCGCTGCAGTGGCGGCGGGTGGCGATAAGGTGGAGCTGTTCTCGCTGGCTGGTACGAATGCTGGCGACGTTGTCGTCGCGCTCTACCTGGCGCCATTCAGCGTCGACGTGTACGTGAACAAGGAGAAAGTGATCTCTCTGAACGGCGACAAGCAGTTCCACTACGAGATCCGCCACGACCGACAGAGCACTGCGGTCGCTGCGGACCAGGCTGGGGATGCCCCTTCGACCGTGGACGTCCACGAAGGAAAGGAGATCGTCGACTACGGCGAGGACGGTCTCGCAATCTACGCCGACGGCTCGGTGCAGAAGAAGGTGGACGCTGCTGCCGTGGTCTCTACGCCAGTGCCAGGTGGCAACAACAACGACGAGGGCTGGGAGGAGTCCTTCGGCGGTCACACGGACAAGAAGAAATTTGGACCAAGCTCCATCGGTCTCGACATCGCGTTCCACGCCTCAGGTTCGTCGGCCGCCAAGCGTGGCCTGTACGGTATTCCCGAGCACGCGAGCGACTTTCTGTTGAAGAACACGCTGGAGATCGACACTGAGGATACGGAACAGAATGGCAAGAAGAAGAAGGTGTTGGCGGACCCGTACCGCCTCTACAACCTCGACGTGTTCGAATACGAGTTGGACGAGACCATGGCGCTGTACGGCGCGATCCCGCTGCTGGTGGCGCCGAACGCGCAGAGCACGGTCGGCGCGTTCTGGCACAACCCGTCGGAGACGTTCGTCGACATTGAGACGCTCGCGGACGGCACGAAGAAGAGCCACTGGATGAGCGAGTCGGGCGTGCTGGACGTGTTCCTGCTGCTCGGACCGTCGAGCGCGGACTTCTTCTCGCAGTACACGCTGCTCACGGGCCGCGCGCAGCTGCCGCCGCTCTTCGCGATCGGCTACCACCAGTGCCGCTGGAACTACAAGAACGAGGCCGACGTGGACCGCGTGAACGCCGGCTTCGACGAGCACCTGATCCCCTACGACGTGCTCTGGCTCGACATCGACCACACGGACAAGAAGAAGTACTTCACGTGGGATGCGTACGCATTCCCGACGCCACTGGCCATGCAGGAGCGCGTGGCCAAGGTCGGCCGCAAGATGGTGACGATCGTGGACCCGCACATCCGCGCCAAGAACGACGAGCCGCCGTACTACGTGCACCTGGAGGCGCAAGAGAAAGGCCTGTACATCAAGGACGCCGAAGGCAAAGACTTTCGCGGCTGGTGCTGGCCCGGAGACTCGTCGTACGTGGACTTCACGTCCTCCAAGGCGCGTCTCTGGTGGAGCTCGCTCTTCCGCTACGACAAGTACGTCGGCAGCACCAAGGACCTGTACACGTGGAACGACATGAACGAGCCGTCGGTGTTCAATGGGCCCGAGGTGTCCATGGATAAGCACACGCTCAACCTGGCGGGTGTCGAGCACCGCGAGTGGCACAACATGTACGGCATGTACATGCAGCGCGCGACCATGGAGGGTCAGCTCGTGCGCCAGCTGCCCGCGTCGCCCAGCGAGCCGCTGGTGGCCGCCACGAGCGACATGCAACGTCCATTCGTGCTCTCGCGCGCGTTCTTCGCCGGCTCGCAGCGCTACGGCGCCATCTGGACGGGCGACAACACGGCGGACTGGGGCCACCTCAAGTATGCGACCAAGATGCTGCTGTCCATGTCGGTGGCGGGACTCACATTCGTCGGCGCGGACATCGGCGGTTTCTTCGGCAGCCCCGAGCCGGAGCTGCTCACGCGCTGGTACCAGGCGGCGGTCTTCCAGCCGTTCTTCCGCGGCCACGCGCACCACGACTCGAAGCGCCGCGAGCCGTGGGTCTTCGGCGAGCCGCACACGAGCCGAATGCGCGACGCCATCCGCACGCGCTACGCGCTGCTGCCGTACCTCTACACGCTCTTCCGCGACTGCGCGACGAGAGGGCTGCCGATCATGCGTCCGCTCTGGATGCACTTTGCGAGCGACGAGCGCAGTTTCACGGAGGAAGACCAGTTCCTGCTTGGCCACGACCTGCTCATCAAACCGATCGTGAACGGCGGCGTCGAGTCCACGAGCGTGTTCTTGCCCGGCGCGGACGCCGTGTGGTACCACATCTTTGACGGCTACAAGCGCCTGGCGGGCGGCAAGGAACACGCTGACGTACCGGCACCGATCGAGTCCACGCCCGTGTTCCAGCGTGGCGGCAGCGTGCTCGCGCGCAAGAACCGCGTGCGCCGCAGCTCGGCGCTCATGCAGAACGACCCGTACACGCTTGTGGTGGCGCTGGACGCCAACTTTGAGGCGACGGGCAAGCTTTACGTGGACGACGAGCAGACGCACGCGGCGCAGAACGACGGCGCGTTCAGCGAGATCGCGTTCCAGGCGAGTCGCGAGGGCGTGTCCGGCACGCCGCTGGTCAGGCAGTTCGCGTCGCTCGCGTGGGTCGAGAAGATCGAGATATACGGCTTGCTGAGCGTGACGAATGCTCCGACGCGCGTGGTCGTGAACGGCGAGCGCGCGCTCGATGCCCAGTACGACGCGGCACGCGACTGCCTCGTGATCCGCAAACCGAGTGTGCTGGTCACGGACGCCTGGGCGATCCGCTTTAGCCAGTAAGCAAGAGCGGTCAGTGAGCTATGGTGGTGGTGGTGGTGTGTGTAGAGAGAGGAGAGCGTAACAGGGCGAGTGATTCATGTTGCAAGCCGATAAGAGAACGCGAGGAATGAGGAAGATGGAGGATGTTTAGTCCGGTGGTAGTGCTTATTTTCATTCGAGTCATTCGTTAACGAGAGAGAGAGAGAGAGATGATGATCGATGATGACGGCGCTGCTAATGGAGAGATCAGAATACGAACTGCGCATTGGCGGTTGCATTGCGATGGTCGGAATAACAAACCCGAGAAGCGCTTCAACAGGACCGACAGCTTTAGCACACAGAGAGGGACCACTCTCCTCAACATTCCGCCATTCCGCCACCCTTGTGGATACACAAGGGCAACAGAGCATGGGTGGACACACGCGCTCGTAACAAGTTCGTTCATCATTGAAAGGTGGGCCGGGCGGGGACCGTCACATGTTCAAGTTGATCGCGTTCCCAATCCGAATCCCAAAGCAGAGAGAGGGACATGTTTGTATGGCGCTAATAATGCTGCTGATGAGTACTCGCCGTCCATATTGAAGCGCAACGTTGCGCGGGAAGCTCTCTAATCGCTGGCGAAAATTGCTGAGCGAGTGTGTAATGAACAGCGCGGGGTTCGCGCTTCAAGATGGGTACAATCGATTGCTCTCTGCTTGAAGAGGCCAGTCAGGTTTTCACCTGTATAATCGAATACCCTCGCAAAATAATGTCATACATGATAAGAAATGTATTAATAATAACCTGCAAGAGTTGCTTGAACTGGATTCTCGCACTTTTTGCAGTTGGCAAAAAGAGTCAGCGCGGTCGGGAGATGCGCACTGGGTGAGTTGGTTGCTTGTTTGTGTGACGTGGGATTCATGAGAAAGGAACGCAGCTTTTTCTTCGAAATTTCAATCTGCAGGTTACTCTTGTCGTCCGTGAGTTGTGCGTGACGCCACAAAGCACATGAGGTGGTGCAACTGACAGCCAGGCAGACAGGAATGTGTATGTGCGTGTGTCAGGGATAAGGATGTGTGGGTTTTCGTTCAAGACCCACCGAAGCTGCAAGCTACACGCACAAATGGACACACGGTGACGCCGTCGTGTCTGCCATAGGGAAAGGAACACCCAAGCGCAGTGTGAGTAAATTGATTAGAAGACTAACTTGATGGATCACTGTAGCGATTATTTCCGTGTGACAGCTCTGCGCAAACCCGTAGATTCACTCGCTCGTTCGTAGAAAGATATTAATGCAAGCTTTGAATTCCAGCAGTGACAAGAGATAATCTTGGGACTCTAGCCATTTCAGCCGACAATCCATGGATAGAATGCAGGCGATTAGTGGCTTCGTTCTATGGACCAATATGACACGGAAATGTATCAAGAGCATTCTTTCTCAATCAGTTCATGCCCACCACCAACCATGCTGCGCTTGCACAACACCTCATTCACTCCAGCGAGATGGACACTTCCCCTTGCTCCAAGAGAGTCAGTTCAATCATTTGCTGGTGTTGCCCACAAGCAAAGTGCAGACCGTGATGCCGCCGGACCATGTAAATATAAAGGTTTATGAAAACAGCCATTTCGCGCTACGCTCACTTTGAAACAAAAGAGATTATGGAAAATGATTTGAGATCGGATTGGAAAGGATATCCATTTACACAGGAACCAATGACCGCTTGGCGTCAGAAACAAGTCACAAGTGGGACCATTAGCTCACGCGCGGACGACTGCGGCTCATCTGACCACATTCGTGAAAGAGAGTGCAACTCTGTTCTCTTTGTTTTTCTACCAATGGGAACCCCACACCACCTCAGAAAACGTGGACATTTCAAAACGGAAATGCACACAATGGGTAATGCTTTGTGATTGAGCATCACGGTAATCACGAGAGGGCTAATTTGCTGCCTGCCTGCGTGATCGAAACGGGTTGCCTTTGCGGCATCGATGGATCAGCAGAGCAGCAACTGGCGTGATGCGCTACTCTCTTCCCAATGCTAGCAGCTTCCCAGTCAGCTGGCTGGATGCGAATGACCGACCGCATGGTGAGGACGCCACGAAACAACACAACAGAGCGCAGGAGTCTGTAAACACTGCGATTGTTTCCTGTCTGATATTGATCTGTTTTGACATTTGACCCAAAGTCAAGCGAGCAAGCACGAAACCATTTTTTTCGTTTGCTCTTTGTTGTGTGGCCGCTCCGACCGATCTGATAGAGTGGCGTCGTGCGCATCGTTTATGGCCGCAAAACCGAGAGGTCGCGCAGAGAAAAGCCAGCGTCCTGGAAGTGATTCATCAAGCCAAGCCAACTCTCTCTTGCTCCAATGGAAAGAAACAATTTATGCTGCGAGCAAAAGATTTTGACCCCTTTCCTCAAAAGTGTATTCTGGTGAAGAAGCATTTGGTCTGACTACCACACATTTTTCAAGTGGTTCGTCCGCACTGACGGTTTCGTTGTGAATTTTCTTAATTCTTGCAGTTGGCCTGCTCAAAGACTTTTGAGTTTCGAAGAACTGTGTTGTCGTCTGGTTGTTGAATTTTAGTGAAGGGCGAGGGCGGCAAAACGGAGGAAGAGAGTGACGTGTTTGTTTTGGCTCACCCCACACTCTTGACTTTCGTCCTCGTTCACCTCGTTCAAGCTGCTAGTCCACGCACACGCCAGATGGCGAGGGGGCAACTCGTCCTGCCTCCTACACCGTCAGCCTCGCCTCCCTCCCTTTCCTCCCCTCTCTCTTTTTCCTCTTGCTTTTTGTATGCGGCCAGTAGAGCCAGTCAGTCCAGTCTGGCGGAAAAGCAATGCAAGCTTCTTGCCGTTGAGCCTGGGCAGTTTGAGCGAGTGAGTGGGTAAGGGCCGGCGGGCAGCAGGAAGGTCCGGGTCGTTGCTGTCGTCGTTTGCCGTCGTTCCCTTTGCTCATTCGCCAATTCACCTTACTGGAGTCACATCCGAGTAAAGTACTCTTCCCCGCTCTCCCAGCAACCTTCCTCAGTAACCACCATGAAGCTCACCTCGATCGTCCTCGCGGCCGCCACTGCGCTCGTCGCGGTCTCGGCCCAGGAAACCACCGCACCGACCACCGCCCCAGTCGGTGCCGGCACTGTGACTGCTGCCGCCGGTGCGGAGGTCACGACCCCAGCGACCACCCCTGCCGCCGCTGCTTCCGGCTCGGCCGCTTCAAGTGCTCCAGCCGCTGGCGCCACCTCGGGTGACCTCCTGGCTACCTTCAAGGCGACGCCAACGACCGATGAGTACCACATGACGCCAGTGCGTGTGGTGCATGCGCGTGTGCAGAGTGACTCGCCGATCCTCGTCGAGGGTCAGCTTGTGTCCAGCTTCGGCAAGGGAAAGCTCGACGCCGGCTACCTCTCGTCGCTTGACTCCGTCAACACTGCCAGTGTTGAGGGTGCTCTCATGTACGTGCAGGCTGAGGCCATCAACATCAAGAAACGCGATGCGGATAAACGCTGCGAACGCAAGACCAAGGTGCAGAACGTCGTGTTCTACGAGATTCTTATCGCGCAGACCAACGAGACCATCGCGCAGTTCTCTGCCGATTGGTCGACCCCTGAGTACGGTCCGATGATTGCCATGGACGCCGGTCGCTGCACGCCAACGGAAGGCGATGACAAACTTCCAGTCGAGTGTTACCAGTTCAACGGTGAGAACGGCCAGCCGAACGTTGGCCCATTCGTCGGCGGAACTAACAAGGAAGACAGCGACCGCGCTCCTTACCCAGGCAACTACTGGTTCTCGTTCCCGAACACGTGCCCAACCCAGGGGTGGGCGAACAAGAACGAGACGTGCCGTTCGTCGACCCGCAAGGGTCTGTGCCCGGTCGGCGTTGCGCCGAACGGTGTGGAGTGCACGTTCGCGTACAACATCCTCGGTTGGGTGCCAATCGACGACATCGTCGGCATCACCAGCTTTGTGAACGAGGAAACCTCGAAGCCGTACAAGAACTTCACGGAGTGGTGCTTGGCGAGCGATAAGAACATCGAGTTCTCGTACGACCTGTCGACAAAGACGCTTGAGACCTCGCTTCCATTCTGGGTTGACCCTCTTGACAAGGAAGCCAACGCCAACCGCACCAAGGTGATGCTTGCCACATACGAAACGCTGTTGACGAAGGGCTCCACCCAGGTTGACCCTAAGGTGTCGGCTGCGTTCAAGGCTATCCCAACCCCAGAGGAACTCGCCAAGGTGAACCCACCTTGCTACAAGAGTGTGCCATCGTGCGGAACTGGCGTTGGTTGCAAGCGTACTGGTTACTCACAGTTGTGCACCCCTTGCTCGGCTGCTGAGAAGTGCGCGACCACGGACGGAAAGTTCAAGTTCCCAATCCTTACCAAGGCTTTCACCACGCTTCCGGATACGGAAACCAAGTCGACTGACCTGTACGGCTCGGGCAGCTCGGCTGGCGGCAGCACGGTTGGCAGCAAGAACAGCACCTCGACCGACAAGTCGTCTGCCTCGCAGGCGTCGTTCGCCTTCGCTGCGGTCGCTGCTTCGTTGATCGTGTCGCTCGCGCTCTAGATGCTCTTGCAGTTTGTGTGTACATTTTGAACTGATTTTCCGCTGTGTAACCCGTTGCCACTGTTGCGAATACATGCATGAGTTATCACCCAACGTTTGATGTTAACCTCTTTCCGTTCGATCTCGGTCTCCCTGGCTCGTGATGCATTCATTCTGTCTGGTGGGCATCGCTTGTGTCTGCTTGTCTGCGGTCGTCGCTGTTGCTAGTTATTCGCTTTCTGTTTGCTGATATCGAGTGAGGGAGAAAGAAAGTCTGGTCATGATCGTGTCTGGATGATGGCTCTCGTCAATAAGGCAAGCGGTGGAGTGCCTGCCAGGCTTGAGCTCTTTGGCTTGAGCTCTTGGACGCGAATGCCAGAATGAAAGCTGCTGCTGCTGGTCCAATGCATTGCGGTCGCACTGGCGGTGGATCGTTTCCGAGACGATCCTTTCCTCATTCCTAAATGATCGTTCGGATTCCCAGGTGGCGAGCAAGCTGTGTGTGACAGCAATGTCACACGCACGCACGCACGATTCCAAACGGATCATCATCAACTTGTCAACTTACTGAGAGAGCAAAAGAGCTCAAGCTAGCGCTGTCAGTCCATGTATTCGGCCTCTTTAAAGCTGAACGACGGCGAGCTACACCGTACGAACAGAGAGTCGTCTCGCCAACCAAGTAACGCACGCATCGGATTGCACGCGGAGTTTCAACTCCACAGTTACACGTGCTTGAGTGCGGGTCACGCCACGTCTGTGCGGAGCTCAGACCAAACAAAGCAAATCACGGGATCTGCAGTTTGGACGTTCAGCGAAATCTCAAGACCACAATACATCTAAGTCCAACTGGCTGGCAAGAGTGCACCACCTTTAAGCTTTATTAACTACTGCAACGCTGATCCTTCCAGTTGCTTGTCGGCGGTCCGTAAAGTAAACTGTCTGGGACCCATTCTTGCGATCCTGATCCTGCTGCGCGAGCCAGTGATCTACGATGATCACATGCCGCTCAGCTTGGCCTTGCTACAGTTCTGCTTTGTATCTCAAGCCTCGTTTGTGTGTTCTCTCGTTCTGCAGCTTGTGATTCAATCCGGAAAAGCCAGATTGCTTCGTCCGTATGAAGACGTTGTGCTGTGTTGTACTGTAGTTGTTCGTTCGCTTCTGCTGGTCGTTCGTTGGCACCGCTTGCATGGATAGCCGCGACGTCTGTCATTTCGTAGTTGATGATACTTGTACTGAGGCTGCTTGCATCTAATCCATAGAGCGACTACGGTAGACCCACGCGGTCACGAACGCCTGGATTGCGTCGCACTACCTTGTTTTTATCAACTAGCTGCGACGAGAGTTCGCTCTTGAGCTGGCTCATTTCGCTCTCGAGCGCTTCGATTGTGCTTCTCAGGAGCTCGTTCTCCTCTGATACTGTAGCTTCCTGCTGCTTGATCTGCTTGAGCGACCGCTTCAGGCGCTTGCTCTCCGTCACGAGCTCGCTCATCTCGCCGATCGCCTTCACCTGGTTTTGCTCCTGGAGCGCCAGCGCCTCGTGAAGCACGCTCTGCAGCTTCTCGATCTCCTGTTGCGCGGTGCTCAGCTGCTTCTGGCAGCTCTTGAACTTG
>JALBZB010001058.1:0-13699 GCA_038050625.1 Pythium sp. MPC-2022a
TGAACCAAATCAGTATCGATGTGTGTATCATTGTGTAAATGTGTAATGTAGTGTGCCTCCCCCACGTGTAACTAAGTTGAGTTATCATTAAATAAACGTTTTGTGCAGCCAGTAGCTGTATTTGAGGCATGACAGTTTGTAGACAGATATGCATCATCACTCCTGGACTGTCATTGACACACACTCGTAAGTTTATGACACTGAATCACAGCTGTACAGCACGAGTCAAGGTAGAGAGTGATGTTCTTTGTTACCAACACTACGGTAGAAATGATCACTCACATAAGGCGTTTGGACTGGTGTCAAAAGATCCGGGGATGCCGCCTCTAGCTAGGATTGCATTCGATTAGCCAGGGCTGCTGAGCAAAGTTCAAACAAATAGCTTTAAATGAATGAAGATAAATACAATGTGGTTCGTTGAGCCACTCTGTCGCTGCCAACCTCTCAAGCACGGAAACTGTATCTACGAGCTGGGTGTTCAGTAGTGGCGGATCCTATAATTGGACGTAGTTGGTCGTCACCAGGTCGTGGTCTCTTAGGAAGTCCCCGCTTGTCTGCGAGTGGAGCTGATACAGAGAACGCGCTGCAGAGGAGCTCGACCGTTGGATCGGCGGCGGTCGTTCCTGGAAAGTCTTGGGATTCTTCAACGTCATTACAGAAGCCGTCGACGAGCTCGGGGAGAAGGGATCGAGGTACGGTGAGTGCCCGGAAGCCTCGTGCTCGGTGGTTGCTGTTCGTTCGTCCCCGCTGTACAGCAGCATGGTCTCTCCATAGAGAAGCCGAATCGGCTCCTGGAGGCCGAGCTCCAAGAGCGCCTGGACTTGCGCGTACTCGAGTCGGCTTCCTCTCAGCGTGAACAGCAGCTTCGCGACACTGTTGAAGCGGAAAAACGAGAGCGCGAATCCGTATCGTCGAAGCACCAGTCGAGCGTCTTCTGTTTCCACGTACCCTGAGCCCTCGCGGTCCAGTTTGATAAACTCACCCATCAGGATCGCTACCGATCTGTTGGTGTGCTCCAGATTCGCTGTCACGGAGTTCACAAACTCGGACCGGAGCTGCACCGTCTCCATGAAATGGTCGATCACGTCGCCCAGCGCCGTGTCGTCGACGCGTGTGATACTGGAGATAAGGAAGAAGTTCCGCATGATGCGCGGCTGCAGCAGAATCGCGTTGATTAGCAGCGGCTGTGGGGTCAGCACGAGCGGCGCGACGCCCATCTCGTCGTAGATGTTCTTGAACTGGTACACGATGCACTGGCAGAACAGCGCGATGAAAAAACCGTTGATCATCAGCAACGACATGACTACAAAGTGCCAGAGCTTGCGAGAAAAGCCCGCGAGATGAATCGCCTTCCGCGCAGCTTCCATCTCGATGTCTGCGTCGCTGGTTTGTTTCTCTCCTTTCTTTGTCAGAAAGATGAAGCACAAGCCTTTGAAGAGGTGCCGGAGGATCATGGCCAGGAGCTGGAAGCCTGTGTCGTGTCTTGTCAGAAAGAAGTGCTTCCGCTTGCCTTTATGGCGTTGCTCCCGCTCGCGGACGTGCTCCATGACTGCAATCGCTTCCATTGCCTTCTCGTGGTCGATCGTATCGCGCTCCAGTGCTGCGACCTCCTTCAGGCACTCGAAGCGAGACTTGTGCGGTCCGCTGTGCTTGACAGCTTTGTTGCGCAGGTGGCGAATCCCCCACTCCAAGTAGAACAGCACCAGGAGGTGCAGCACCACGGCGGTCACCGTCAGTCCCTGGAACGCGAGTACGATGGAAAAACTCTTTTCAATGTCATTGGCGACGTCGTAGATCATCTTGGAGACGACCTCGAGCCCCCAGGCGATGGCGAGCAGTATCATCCACGTCGAGACCTCCACTTCGATCATGTGTGAGATCATGTTGTCCTGCGCCTGGCGGAGATACTTGGAGAACGGAAAGAGCTCGGGGAGTCCGTAGGAACGTAGGAAGAAGTGCCGCAGCAGTCGCAACTGGGCCAACTCGTTGAAATCTGATCGCAAGATGGCCGCTCGGGCTTGCCGTCCGCTGCAGCATCCGGCTCTGGTCCTCTTGGTGCCTTTCTTCTGGGTGATCGCGTCGTAGAGGTCTTGGGATGAGATGAGTTCGGCTTTCTCTACCTGGATGTTCTTGCGCCGCAGCCGCAGGAACACGAAGAGCGACTGCAGGATCAACGCCATCGCCAGGATGAACACGATCAGGTCGGCAGCCTGGAACGCGACCATCGCGGGGCTGTACGGGTCCACGCCGGCGAGCTCCTTGAGCAGCTTGGTGAGCAGTCCCAGGAAGCCGAGGATCATGAGTTCTGTACAACACAACAAAGTTAGTATGATTGGCGTACCAGAACAAATGACTCGGTACTAGGTGTATACCAGCAATACACACCTCCAAAGACTTTTGTGAGCACTTCGTGGTACTTTGGGTGCGCTTTGAGCTTGTGCGAGATGTGGTGCAAGATCACTTCGAGCAGCACGATGAGCACCACGAGGATGCTCAGCTGCGTAATCACGCGCCCGAGCTCCACGCTCTCGCCGATCTGGAACGGTGAGCCGTTGCCGCCGCCACCGCCACCGCCACCGCCGGCCATTGTCGCGTTCTGCTTGGTGCTGGAGTGTCTGCTGGAGCTTCTTCGAGTGCAGATTCAGCAATGGCCCTGTCACTCCAGCTTACGGAACGACAGCACCAACTCATTTCACAAGCTTACTCGGCAGCCATTAGCAGCTCTGCTTGTGAAGATTGCGCTCCATAAACGCCCGCATGGTGGCGCACAATCGAATCCACCCAGAGTCATCACGACTAGGCGAGTTGATTCAGCGCATTTGCATTTAATCTGCTGTTTGCAGTTTTAATCACACCTTTTCACAGTTTATTCCTTAAACCAGTACTTTACACGTTAAATCAGTACATCTACTAAAATCGGTCAAACTATCCCTAGGATAATATTCATGCACTGATACATATAAGCGCGCGTATCTCCGTAGAAATATCCAGTCAAGAGTTGAGTGTAAACAGCGAACTTGGGTACGTTTACTCCCCGTCACAAAACACTACGACACTCGAACAGGGGAGTGCCATTGGATAACAAACAGCAAACGTCATTCGAGCGGGGAATCTCTTTTTATTCTGTCTTGTCTCTCACAGTACTGCGATTCAGAAAGTACTGTTACAGACTCCACCAAATCTTATTTATTGTGTCGTATCGGGTACTTTTGTTGCAGGGGCGAGCAACCATGGAATCCGCATTCTGTTGTTGCAGTGAAAAAAAGGCTGAAAGCGAGTGAAACATGGCGCGCGCATCTGGACGAACGACCCACGAGGACGCGCACGACGACGGCGGCGGCAGCAGCAGCAAAGCCGCCTCCACTCCTAATGCGGACGGGAACGATGGCGAGTCGCTCGCGAGTAACGACGAGGAGGCGATTCGCGCCAAGCTGCGCGAGTCCGGATGGGAGAAGAAAACCCGGAAGGAGAAGGACGACGACGCCCCCTCAGCCCGCAAGACCAGCGACGCGAAAGACAGCGACCGTGACCACGACCGTGAACGACGACGAGGTAGCGGGGGCAGCAGTGCGCGTAAAGAGCGCCGCTCGCGCTCGCGCCATCGTGGTGGGGAACGGGAACGTGACGACCGACGGGACCGCGACCGCGACAGTCGGCGTCATCGTGACCGCAGCGCGAAGCGCGGCAAGCCGTCGAGTCGCCGCCGTTCATCGCGCTCGCGATCGAACTCGAAGTCGCGTTCTCGCTCTGCGTCGAAAAGCAGACGTGTGAGTAGCAGCCACCGCAAGCGTCGTGGCGCGTCGCGATCGCGCTCCGCGTCGAGAGGCCGCAGCAGCGGCTCGAAGAAATCGCGCGCGCACGCCTCCAAGTCGCGTTCACCGTCGCCCGAGACTTCACAAAAGAAGAAGAAGAAGGATGACGCTGACGCTGATACGGATACCGATCCTGAAGTGGATGTGCAGCGATCGAAAAGCGTCGAGCAAGACAAAGCAAACGAAAAGGCAGCACGTGGTGCAGAAAAGGATACTGCTGAAGACATGGACGTTGACGAAGAAGCCGGAAAGAAGCCAACCGAGTCGAAAGAAGGGGAGAAGAGCAAGGAGCGCGCGTCGTCGGCGCAACGGAAAGGACGAAAGTCGAGCCGTCACTCGCGATCCAAGTCGCGCTCTCCGTCGCGCTCGTCTAGACGCCGTCGTCACCGTTCGCGCTCCCGATCGCCATCTCGCAACAGTCGACGAAGAAGAACCTCGCGCTCCCGATCTCGCTCGAGAGGTCGTCGAGGCAGTGACCGCCGCCGTCGACGCAGCTACACGCGTAGTCGTAGCCCCAGCCACTCGCGTCGTCGTCGCCGCTCGAGCTCCAAGGACAAGAAGCGTCGTGACGCAAACAGCTCGCCCGAGCCGCACGAGCACCCTCCTGGAGTTCCTGTCGCTCTTCCTCTTCCTATCCCAGCGCCGGTCGTGAACCCCACCATCACGCAGCTGATGCAGCAATACCCGGCGATGAGTCTGCAAGACATTATCGCCAAGATGAAAGCTTCCAATGTCACGATGGCAGCGGCCGTCTCCCAGAAACCTGCGCGTGAGCTCTACGTTGGCAACCTCCCACCAAATGTGACTGGTCCGCAACTCCAGGAGTTCTTGGGAACGATCATCCAACAGGTTGGACTTTGCGCTCAGCCTGGAAACCCAATCCTGAACACATGGATCTCGACCGAAGGACATTTCGCGTTCTGTGAAATGCGCTCGGTTGAAGAATGCAACCTCGCGCTTCTTTTGAACCAGTTGTCTTTGTTGGGACAACCTCTCAAGTTTGGTCGACCAAGGAGCTTCATGGGACCGCCTCAACCCATGCCGGTCGTGTCCTCGAGAACCCAAACTGCGCTAGTGAACCTTGGATGTACGCCGAATCCAGTGTGGTTTGCTTCACCGAGTCTAGGTGCGACTGGCTTCGGCGCCCCACCTGCTCTGTCAATCCCGTCGATGCCTGCAGCCCCGTTGCCAAATCCGTACCTGGCAAATCCCGTGTTGGCTCCTACGGCGCCGGCTCCAATTTCTGCTGCGCTCTTGAGCTCGCTTCCAGCGGATGCAAACTCGAAGCGACTGCTTATGTCAAACATTCCAGTCGTCCTGGTGGAAAGCCAAGTGAAGGAGCTGGTGGAGCCGTTTGGTAAACTGAAGAGTTTGACGTTGCTCATGGACAAGATTACGGGAGCGTCTACTGGCAACGCTTTGTTCGAGTACGAAGACGATAATGTGGCAGAGGAAGCGCTTCAAGGCTTGAACGGCTTGGATATCGGCGGTATCCCGCTGTCTGTTCGTCGCGCTCCGCAAGATGCGAATGGATTGTTGCCTGCTGATGAGACTAGTGTTGTTGTCAAACTGGTACGTGGGTCTGTATAATGTGTGTTTGGTTATCCGGTTGGTCTCTAACGTGTTTTGCTGCTCTATGCGTAGGCTAATATGGTGTCCTTAGATGAGCTCAAGGATGATGAAGAATTCTCTGATTTGAAGGAAGACGTTGAAGAAGAGTGTAAGCGCTTCGGCAAAGTGGTCGATATGGTGATTCCTCGTCCTCAGGTACCTACTTTCCTTGTTTGTTTTGTGGAGTATTGTTTTTTGTGCTTGAGAATCTAACCTCGGCGCTTTTGTATGTAATTAGGACGGAACATCGGTTCCGGGAGTCGGCAACATTTACGTACGTTTCAACGAGAAACCAGAAGCTGCTAGTGCCATGAAGGTTTGTTTGTTTGCTTCACAGTTTGAAGTATCGCAAAGATCTTTCCCCATCTAACTTGTTTGTGTTAAAATATGGTCTAGGCACTGAGCGGACGCAAGTTTGGCGGCAATATCGTGAAAGTCACGTATTACCCTCTTCCCAAATTCGAGAGCAAGGAGTTCGCCTGAACGCAGGGTTGAGTGACCCATGCCTCCTCGATTGAAAATCTTGCATTCGCTGTTTTCATGTGCGGGATCCATGTTGGGGCTGTGCTCTCCTGTGTGCTTGCTTGCTCGCTTTGTATATCTCTGTGCTGCTGAGTGTAGCTCTACTGCGTGGATGATGCTCTATTTGATGCATCTATCTCTTCTCGAGAGCAGGTATCGTTCTGGGGCGGATCGTTGCGCGGGCTAACCATTTACTGTTCGCTTTTGTAGATCAGGATTTGGAATGAACTCAGTTCTTCAGCTTGTGTTGTTGCTTCTTGCTGTGCTATCGCTGCTTTCTCTCGTATTGTCGAAGGGAAGTTCCTGTGTTTCATTCACGTCTGACCTGATCATTGCTCTGGGATGCCATGACTCATATAGAAACAGCGAAATGTGCGAGAAACCCAGGACAGGACTCAATGGCAGTCTGCAGCCATTGCCGACGAAACAGGCTGTGGTAGTCACGGCATTGGTAAGTGCGGTAGGGTAGGTATCCTGTTGGGTTTGGATGATGCAAAGAAACGGGAGATCCTTTTGGTTCGATGATTGGGAAGTTTTCACCAGTCGACTTTGGTGAGCGTCAAATGTGGTCTTACAACAACTGTGGTGATTTTTGTGTGTGGGCTGTGATTGGAATTTTGTGATCTGACGTCTTTTTGCTACACAGAAAAGTGTCCTTCAAGTCGATGGTGACCGTTCAGTCAGGTATGTCGCACTTAACGGTCGTTGACACTGCTTTAAATTAATCCATCTTGCTATCAGTTTAGAGCGTTGAACCTTGATCGATGCTGTACTCAGGGTTCCAGAGCGGCATTTCCCCACCTTGTGTTGATTCAGTATCCACTGCGTCACTGAGGTCTGAATCTGCTGGCGATTGCATCGACTTGACGCGCTTGGAGAGGCGATGGTATTGCCGGTATTCTTCCTTCGAGTAGTCGTAAAACCTTTCCCAGAGGCTGTTCCCGAACTCGTCAAAGTCCGACTCACTGAAGAGAGCTCCGCTGATCGGATTTCCAAGCAGCGTTGCAGTGGCTGTGCTGATCTCTATCCTCGCTGGTGTCACCTCACTCCCAGAGCAGCTGTTGCCAGTCGTCGACTCGTTTGGTGTGTGGTGAATGGGATCCCATTTCCCAGTTGCGACAGAAACGTACTGAGCGATCTGCCAGAGCATGTCTTGGTAGTTCTTTTTTGGCGTCATGCTGATGAAGTTGTATCCGCGTTCCCGATCCTGATCGATCTCGGATGGCCACTTGGAAGGGAACTCACCGTCTCCGTAATCGCACCGAATGCCATAAAAGTTGAAGAGCTTGCGCTTTTCGTGCAATTGCCGCTTCCCACGACCGTGAACGACATCGTTGCACTGTTGGTTTGAAGGAGTCAAGGTCCAGTCAACAAGATTGTGTGGGCCGTGAGCAAGATTGTGTGGATCCAAGAAAAAGGCAAGTGAAGCTGAGTCATGCACGTTACCATATCACAGAAGTATTCGCCACACGTTGCACACTCG
The DNA here is from genome assembly GCA_038050625.1 of Pythium sp. MPC-2022a. Lineage (NCBI taxonomy): Eukaryota > Oomycota > Peronosporomycetes > Pythiales > Pythiaceae > Pythium > Pythium sp. MPC-2022a. The sequence continues at coordinate 7,429 of JALBZB010001058.1, forward strand.
ACACTCGCGCAATAGAGTTGCTCTGTGACAAAGAGTTTCAAGATGAGTGTTTCAGCGCAGATTTCCGTTTTCCGAACTACGTCAGTACGTCCGCCACTCACCGCATTGGTCGCAATTCGGCCGGTTGGTGAGAGCAAGTAGCTCACGCGGCATTCGCCATCGAATTTCCTGGTTGACTTGGTTCTACACACACACAAACACAACAACGAGAAGCTCAATATCAAGTCATCGATCGAGAACACGCACAAGAGCTCTGCACTGACGTAGTAGAATGGCGCGCCGTATCCCATGCCGTGCTGGTTGTATGTATCGATCAGCTGCTTCCAGCGCGTGTGCTTCTCCGCTTGGATGCGCTCCAGTTCTTTTCTCGCTTGGATCCGACGCCAGTGAGACTGCACAAGCGTAGCTGCCCACGCTTCCATGTCGAGATCGTTTTGCTTCAGTTTTAGCAACTCCAGCATCACCGCGCGCGCTCGTTTCCGGATCAGATACCGGCGGAAAGTGCACTGCACGTAGATCACTGCCTTCTCCTGTCTCTCCAAGTGCTGGCGACGAACTTCGATGATGATCGCAAGTCCAATGCGGTCTTTTCGAGTCCGCCATCGTTTTTGAATGATTCGCGCTGCTAGTTGACATTCGCGGTGGTAGCTCGCTATTTTGAGAACGTCCATGGTTTGACGAGCTTTCTTCGTGCGATACGCGAGCTGAAGCTTCGTGGCGGCGAGTTCTCTGTCCCGGATGGCTTGTCGTCGTGCTACCGCGACTCGGACAGCTTTCCGTCGTCGGAATTGAGCTTGCAGCAGCGTGGTGCGCTGGTGCATGATTTCGATCTCGCGCTCTTTTTGCCGCTGCAGCTCCTTGGCTTTCTTACGATCAGTGCGTCCGCGGTAGATGGTTTGGATCCGCAACGTCGCCTCCTGCTCATCTCGCTCTCGGATCTGCTTCTGGATCTTGATCAAGTTGAAGCGCTTGCGGTCAGCGACACCGCGGAAGCGACGCTGCATCTGGGTTGCTGCCCGAACTTCGCGCTCGTGCTGTCGCTTTTTGGCTGAAAAGATGAGGCGCGCGACTTTGGCGGATCGCTTCGCGCGATATCGGCGCTGGACCATCCGCGCGTACTTCTCGAGCTGCTTCTCCATGATGACCATGACTTGCTGCTGCGTCTTCCTCCCGAGTTGTTTTGCGCGATACCGCCGCTGGATCTTGATCGCAAACTTCTCCAAGCCACGGCGGATCACTTTCTTGATCATCGCCTCGCGCCGTGCCTTCTTGCCTCGCCAGATACTCTGCAGCCGACGCGCAACGTACAGCCGAGTCGCTTCCTCTTTCCGGATCAATGCAAGCTCGCAAGCTTTACGGGAGCGATACAGATTCTACATATCGTGTATTGTTTGGATGGTTCGACAAAGCAGACTCAGCGAGGTGCTCAAGTATGCAGGTATGAAGAGCTGCACTGTTTTCTCACCTGAATTTTCACTGCAGCGAGCCATTCCGCGCAGGTCTCCTCCACAAACCGCTGGTCTTTGGCGCGGTGCATCGGGAAGATTCCCATTTCAGCCGAGGTTGAGGATACTGCAGCCCCTGATGGAACTCGAAGCTCGCCAAATTGCCACGACGAGCACAAACTTCGCAGAACGCGAGCGGAAACACGACAGCCCTGTATACCCAAAAGACATACAGCCAAGCAGAAATATCATTAGCACCGTATTGCTCTGTATACCAGAAGCAAAGTGGACAAGCGAATTCAAGTTCTGTTGCTTATGTTCACGTACATGAACACTCAGAGTGAGAAGCAGCGGACAGGCGAACGCAAGGCGAGCAATCGAGTCCTGCGTGATGAGCGCACAGCCAACGAGGTACAAATGCGCGATTCTTGGGTTCTGAAAGCCGTCGACCAGCAAGTTAAAGCCTGTATCTGAAATCAAAAGGCATCCAGAGAAGTCGAGGATTTCAAACTGGTCAGCGCGCGGAGCCAAGTGGCGCAGTCCGTTGTCGCTGATTTTGTCACACTGAGCGACGAAGAGCTCTCTCAGGTTTGGACAGTGCGCACCAATTGCAGCGAGCATTGCGTTGTTGCAGAGCAAGACTCCAGAAAGGTTGAGCGATACGAGGTTCTGGCATCCATGGAGCAGAGCGTTGACGGCGAGCAGCGTGACCTTGGGACAGGCTTTCAGATTCACGCGCTGAAGCTCGTGACAACCCACTCCAAGTGCCACCAGCGCACGCTCTACCAACTGGAAACACCCACTGAGATTCAGATCCTTCAGCTCTACCAAACGACGACACAGATGAGGTTGGTTAGCAGCATATCACACGAGTGCCTAACAGTGAAACTTACACAGAACCAACGTACTCTTGCAGTTGTTGGCGATCGCGCGGAGCCCTTCAAGTCCAAAGTCCCGATTGCTTCCATCGGATACCAGGTACAGATTATTCACGTGCAGCACTTCCAGATTCGGACAACCACTGGAAAGTAATCGCAGCCCGACGTCGGACACATTCTTGGCATTCGGCAGGCGCAGGGTTCTCAGATTGTGGCAGCGATCCCCAAGTGCGCGCATAGACACGTCGGTGAGATAAAACACGTTCGAGATGTCAAGATTTTCAAGCGTGTGGCAACCATCCGCAATCCATTTGATCGCAGCGTCCGTCAAGAAATTGCATCCTGCCAAGTTCACATCCTTCAAATTTGGACAATGCTCTCCGAGCGCAGCGCACGACGTGTCGGTGATCTTCTCGGTGCTTTGCGCGCGACTGAGGGCGATTTTCTCGAGTTTGTGGCATTTCTGCGCGATGTGAACCACTCCGGCATCGGAGACTTGCGTGCAGTCTGACAGGATGATCGAGCGGAGCTGGCGACATTGGTGCGCGAGCGTTTTCAACAGGTGGTCGGTGATCTGGGAGCAGCGCGCAACGTTGAGATGTTCCAGCAAAGTGAATCCGTACACGCAGCGCATGATTACCCACTCCCCCAGGTGTGCACAGTCAGCGAGTCTGAGCTCCGTCAGCCGATGCGAGTGGTCTCCGATCGCCCCGAGCCCCGGTCCTTTGATGTTGCGGCAGCTGCTGATGTTCAAGCGAGTCAGATTTGGACAGCTCAGCGCCAGTGTTCGCAGCCCTGCGTCTGTGATTTGAAAAGCGTTCGCGATCTCTAGCGCCTCCAAAGTTGGGACATTGTCCGCGATCGCCTGCAGACCAAGGTCAGTAATTGTCTCGGCACCGTTCATGACTATCGCTCGGGTAGTCTCTGCGGTCAGGAGCTCCTCCTCTTTCTCGTCTCCTTGCCCAGAGGCATCGCTCTTCAAAAGTAACAGTCTCTGCTTTGATTTAGCGATGCGTTTGTTGCGCGCAGCGATGCGGAACAGCGTTGTGTTGGATACAATCACGGTCCATTTGCTGATGCTGATGTTTGCATGATGGATGAACTGACTCGGGAGCTCCTTCGGCGTTTGAGTAGAGTTGCTGGTTCCTCGGTTGGTGAATGATGATAGGAACGAGATTTTCTCGAGCAACGACTCCCTGTGTGTGGTGAGACAAGAAGTATGACAATGCAGTATTGAGGGCGAGTGTATAAGTCGTACACGAGAGTCAAGGTTGTGTAGCTTACCGTTTCTCAAGGACACCCTCAGCAGTGCGATTTCGCTGATTCGATCGCTCCGTATCCTGCTGATTAGACGGGAACACATCTGCAACAGGCTGACAAACAGGAACAGCCTTCTTCACCGAGCCCTTCGAGAGGATACGTTGCTGCCGCGGTTGTTCATTTTCCTCCTGTGGCTGACGGCTCTTCAGGCCCGGGAGCTCTTGCAGCCTCACGTTGCTCGAGGCTTTCAGTCGCTTTTTCCCATTAGTGCCACGCGGCAGGCCTGCATTTGTCGCGAGTGCATTTGCGGCTGAAGCAACACCTGAATCAGCGATTTTCGTCGTAGATGGAGGGCAAGAGCCTTGCGATGTTAGGCTGAGCAAACAAACACACGAGACGGGTTCAACGTGAGCTGGAGTCTACGGCGCCAAAGTACTACCGACACCAATGCAAGTCAACGTGCGTAAGTAATCGGCTAGATACTCACGGTTGCAGTCTGCGCTTGCGCTCTTCATTGCTGGAGCTGTACACGGCGCGCCGGTATTCATCCAAGAGCGTCATCAATGCTCATCAAGCGCGGTGTGATGGACAAGTAATAAAGAGTCTGTGTGAGCCGCTTCGGACGCTCACGCTCAAGCTTTTGACAGGGATCCTCCCCAAAATGCGCACCCATTATTTATAGAACGTGTGCGACGAAAAATGGCTTTTATTTACAAGCTGAAGCAACGCCAGTATGCTGCCAAAGGCACGATGCTTTCTCTTCAAAATCACTCAGTTGGCTTTCCCGAGGATCAGTGTCCTCCCAAAAGGCAACCAGTCACTCGCATCGAATCGGTTGACAGCTCACCACCAGTCGGATCGGATCAAGCGCTCTTCCTACATGCATAGAGGTATTGCCGGGGTTGTATCGTCACCTGAGCTTTAACACATGACGTGGAGGATTTGGTTGTTGATAGAGGCAAGTGTCGAGAGTTTTTGCCGAGACCATCTCTCAATACTTCCTGAGAACCAGTTGGGGTCATTCGATTTAACGCATCCCTCCGGAAGCTCGTTGGTGCTGACTGACATCCGACATTCGAGCGTCTTGGGTTTCAGTGTTTCCTTCGATCAGTTGGTTTTTACAGCGGTTCAGTCTGCGATATCAAAGGAGTTCCGAGTGCACAACATATCTCTTGAGTGCCTTCTTCGATCGTTTGTCAAAGGTTTCAACGTGGCAATGGCGCTCATATCAGTCAGTACTTGGTGCATCGTGGATCTTCTTGTAACTCGTTGTAGTAGGCACAGGGAGTGGGGTCCTCGGTAGGCCGGGGCGATACCATACTGTACGTAGTAGTCCCCATTTGATCGATTGGGTTGCCGAAGACCTCATTTCTCAATTCTCCTGGTTCCTCACAGGTGCCTTTTACCCACTTTCCAGTCCTCTCTCCACGATGAAGACCGTCACTGCCGCTACGATTCTCGCTGTGACATCACTTGCCGCACTCTCGCCGAGCGTTGAAGCCCACGGCTACATCGCGTTCCCACACGCGCAGTACAAGGACCCAGCCACGGCCACGAACTACAACGCGATCATCACTGAGAGCATCAACACGGCGTTCAAGGGCAAGAAGTGGAACGACAACCCAGTGAACAACGCCAAGACGTTCACGGCTGCGTTCAAAAAGTCGGGCTACACGTCGCTCAAGCAGATGCTCGACAAGAAGGTGCCGGGTTGCCAGAACTCGCGCACGGACATCACGCCGGTGAACGTTAAGGGCTTCAAGTCGAATGACCTAAGCTGGGTACTGACACTATCTCTCTGCTTATCTTTACCTTTCTACCCCGTCATCTACGTAGAGCAATGTGTACCTGCCAACTACAGCTAGAAGTTGTCTTACGAGCAAGCGTGGCGCTGTCTACCGAGTTTGTGGGCAAGCAAGATGGAGCCTGAGCAAAGGTTTGTCCTGTAGTTCGTTCACCCCAGTTGATAGAGCCATTTTGCATATCAAGATTTGCCGTCCACAACAATCTGATCCTTTCAACCATTCCTCCACTCGACAGGCGAATACTCGATCTCCAGATTTGATTCACAGGTTTTATGAGTAACATCCTTATCCACAAACAAATAGACTAATAATTAACTGGCAAATCACAACCGTTTCACCGAGTAGCTCATTTATATTTCGTATACCCCCTTCTGAGCAAATCATCCACATCCACCTACGTTCCTTGTCTTGGATCTTGGAGCCAGGGAGAGCAAAGTCAAGCAAGCCACTCATCAAACAGGAGAATACGCATGAATGGGTTTCGTTTCGGTTTTCGCGGAGAATTGTGCTGGTCGAGAGAGCTATAGATCCAGCCTGTCGATCTGAGCTTTCCCCACAGATGTGATGCGAGAAAGCATGATCGAGAGCAAAACAGCCAGAGCACCAAGAAAGTGGAAGAGTGAAAATGCTTCCGTTCCGTAGTTCGACGCCAGCCAGCCAACTTCATTTGGCATTCAAGTGGGTGAATGGCTCCATTTCTTTGGTTGATCGATTTTCTTAGAATCGTATTTTTTAATCTATTTTCGGTATACACGTAATTACAATTTATCTACACTCTTCACGGTAATTAGTGTTAAAGTCTATCTCAGTTAATAACGGCTATGACATTTTTTTTGAAATTTTGAACCTTATGACGATTTAGCGGGAAAATGTTGAGAATTTA
>JALBZB010001059.1:0-13680 GCA_038050625.1 Pythium sp. MPC-2022a
AGCGCTCGTGTGCTATGACATCATGGAGATGCTTGGCGTACGACTTCGAAGAGGTGAATATTCCGGTGACGAATGGCGTATCGATCTCGCTGAGATATCGAACTAGACGACAACCACGCTGGAAGAGGAACGATATTGCGGCTACTCGAGGTTTCAGAGGTTCCAGAGCATTTACGCGCGTCCAATTGAGCCCTCTATTGATCAGGGTCCGGAGAATGTGATTGAGTAGGATGTCCCAATAGTGAAATTGCCGGGGACTCACTATGACGCAGTCTAACATGACGTTTGTACTGCTTCCACTCTTACAGCTGGTCGCGTTCGTGGCATGCAAGGCGCTGCTGCCGGTGCGGTCGTTGGCGCCGCCTCGGTCTTTGGTCGCGAGCAGTTCCAGCGCTGGCGACTGTCCGAGACGCTGGAGCGCTACGAAGAGAAGCACGGCGCCAGCACCGCCCCCGCGGTGTATGACCCAACCACAGACATCCAGACATCCTCGTTGAGACGAAAGGCCCCGTGTGCGACCTCGAGTTCCCGTCGCTGCTGCCGAAGTCGCTCAAGACGACGGAAGAGGAGATCGAGCGCCGCATCCAGGCGCGCGTGGAGGAGCTGCGACAGCAGGAGCTGGACGCGAAGAACGCGCCAGCTCACAAAAAGCCTGAGCCGTTTGAAATCTGAGCGACAAACATGAAATATGCGACAGTTGCGCATATTTTCTGCTATTTTTGATTCTTTGGAGCTCTGGGCCATTCGGCCCCAGCCAACGACCTAAATCGATATAGGAGGTGATACCCGATCCCGCCTATAATCCATAAATGCAACACCTTGGGTAATATTCAATATAAAGAGGGTCAAAACTGGGTTTGGGAACGGCACACACTAATTCTTCCATCCACATACAAATCCCTATACTAATCGGATACAAGAGGTGTAACATGCCTCCAACCCTTCCAGAAAAAGGCACACGCTGGATTGCAGTTTTCACCTGGAGTTTGTATGAGTCCTTAATGTAACGAAGTGTGTCTTTCACTTTATTAATTTGGAGCAGATAATTCCATGGTGGATGGCTACACCCATCCCTACGCCCGTTTATCTAGGGAACTCAGATTTATGTTTATAGTGACGAAAACGCTACGATTGATGGCTTTTTTCTATTCTCGCATACAAAACGTAGTGCTGATTCCACACTGTTGAGTGGGAGCAGCGTATCCATGCGTTGGTGTTGCTGTCAAAACTTCAAAATCAAAATGGCGATGCCTTCTCCAAGGCAAGACGATGGCGCCACCACCAGCAGCAGCAGCAACCGCAAGAGATGGTAGTCGCTGAGCCCGAGAGGAGAGCGGAGGCGACCGCCATCACCAGCACCGTTGTTGACTATAACCATTTTTATTACACATTCTCATGTCTTTGACAAGTGTATTTCACCGTTAGGCGTATAGCCATTGCTGAAGGAAGCCATGAGAGTTGGTCTCTTGTGTGTGAGCTGGTCAAGTCAAATATCTAGCTGCTAGATACGACCGTTGGTACTCGACTCTCGATGAGTACAGTCACAGGGTAGAATCGGACACTGATTGGTGGCAGCGCATGAAACTGCGTCTCGTGCTACTACTGCTCCTGGCGGTGATAAGCACGAACAGCGCGTCCCATGAAGACCCGCACAAGGTGCTGGGTGTGTCCCGCAAGCAAGGCGTCCGAGAGTGAGTTCAAGTGCGCGTGCCACCAGTTGGTACTCAAGTGGCACCCCGACAAGGCGAGTCCACCAACTGCTACTCTATCATAATGGTTGGTTAGTGGCGCTCGTTGCCCCATGATATGTTGTGGTATGTATGATGAATGACTGTGGTATCGGTATCTACTGTAGAACTCCGGCAACTCAAAGGCGGCGATCAAGTTTCGACGCGTCAACACGGCGTACGTGCGCTTAATGGGCGCCGCCACCTACATAGAAAGCGCCTTCAGCGTTGAACACCGCCAGAGGCACCAGCACTCGCGGCAGGACAAGCACCACCAGCACAGTGAACATGGCGAGCAACGACAACGCCAGCGGTTTTACTGCCAACAATGCCACCGTAAGCAGCAGCAACCTGGTACGTCTGTGTATCCACGTCTCTCTCTCGCTCGATGGCGATCATGGACCTCACTTGTTTTGTGGACGCACGATTAACCATCCTGCTCTTCGTGCAATGTATTGCTCTCGCTGGATAAACAGACCAAGCAGCAAAAAGTGTGAGTTTCCTATTAGTAGTCTAGGCTTTATCTCTGAGCTCCTGAGTCCATCGTATCCATTTACGAGTTTTGTGATTTGCACACGACCAGCGAGGCGATCGCGGTCGTGCTCGCCGTGCTCTCGATCTTGGCGCTTTTGCTTCTGATTCCGCTCTAGCAGCCATCACTGGTACTGCAGCGGCAGCCATGGAGAGATCTCAGCTGCTCATCTAAGTCGCTCTCGTCGTCGTCGCTGTCACAACAAACGCAAGAGCTCTAGTTCGTTGTGGTTGCCAATAAAAAATAATGTGCGACGATCGCAATGAAATGAATGACGTGCTCGAAATGGTTTTTTGGATCCATCTTGTTTGACAAATGTAGGTATATTCGGGTGATATTGTATCAGTCAAATTATAATGTTGCTGATTAATTTACAGTAAAATATCGAATTTTCAATTATCAAAAGTAGGTAGATACATTTCTTGTGTAAAAAAACTAAGCACCCATTATACTGACACTTCAAATAACAGCACATCGCATTTCGCAGGTTAACTGATTTTTCTCCCCCTTAATAGAAACAAATAGTGTAGGTCGCTCTCCGTGTCGCTGCCCTTTCTTCCTTTTCTGTTTCTCTTTGTTCCATCTGTGTGTCAATTGCACCTTGGCATTTGAATCTCGAGCCATTCTTCATCACCTCATTTGAGCATTTGCTTCTTCGAGCAACAAGCCCAAGCAGCAGCCAAGTAGAGATCAAGAGAAGACAAGTAGAGATGGCCGCCTGGAGCTGCGACTCGTGCACGTTCAGCAACGACGACGACGCGCTCGCCAGTTGCCAAGTGTGCAAGGCCGTGCGCGTCGTGTCCTGCGCCGGGTGTCGCAAGGACATCAAGTACGTTCATTGTGCTACATTCACGAGGAGCTCTTCGTTTGTTTGAGACGGACCGACTGGTCTGCCTTGCTGCTGTTGCTGTGTGGAGTGTACGAAGAATGGGATTGCTGATGATGTGTGTGTATTTGTATCGTTTATTTTGCGACAGGTTTGGACCGCGACTGCGCGTGTCAGGGCAGGTCTACCACCCGGACTGCTTCACATGCACGGCATGCCACCGCACGTTCCCGACCAACAAGTTCTCGCTCAAGGGCGGCGCGCCGTACCACAGCGAGTGTCTGCCAAAGGAGCCCGTGGTGCCATGCACGCAGTGCTTCAAGGACATTGGGTAAGTCCTGCTCGCATGCACTCAGTGTGTCACTCATGTTGGTTGGATGCCTTTGGTGTACTAATCTTTTGTATTGTGTCAATGTAACTAGGAATGGACCACGACTGACGGTATCGGGACAGCTGTACCACCCAGACTGCTTTGTGTGCAAGAAGTGCCGCAAGCCGTTCCCAACACACCAGTTCATGATCAAAGACGGTGATCCGTACCACTCAAACTGCCTGCCGTTCGCAGCCGTGGCGACGTGCGCCAAGTGCCGCAATGACATTGGGTATGTGTATCCTGCCTCTTATTCAGCAAAGTATCAATATGTGATCATGCTCACTCTCCATATCTCCCTCTATCGCTGGCTTCATCAGACCTGGTGCTCGGGTCACCGTGTCTGGACAGACGTACCACATGAACTGCTTCACGTGCGCGGGCTGCCACGAGCCGTTCGGCAGCGCCAAGTTCCAGATCAAGGACGACGAGCCGTACCACATGGAGTGCTTCAAGCAGCTGTACAACCCACGGTAAGCTATCAAGTGTCCATTATTTGTTTATCATTTGTCCCTTTGGAAGGAAATCTGTGAAGATGGCAGGCAGACCGTGACTCATCTTATGTGATGCCTCTATCTCGCTTGTGTGCAGCTGCGAAGTGTGCGACGACTACATCCCATTCAAGGCGGACGGCAAGAGCATCCCGTTCAAGGTTCGTGCTACTAATAGATAGTAAGCGAAGCCGAATCCATTAATCGCTCACAGTGGTTAACATGTTTCTGTGGTATGGATGCATGTATTGCTTGCTTGGTGGTGCCGTCACAGGAAGTGCCATTCTGGAACATGCGCTACTGCCCGTCGCACGAGAGTCGCGACCGATGCTGCAGCTGCCAGCGTATTGAGGTACGTGAAGAAGAAGAGGGAAGATAGAGTGAGTGTGATTTGTGTACTGATGGTGTTGTTGTTTTTTATGTATCTTCTAAAGCCGCTTGCGCCAAACAAGCACTTTGACGTGCTCAGCGACGGACGGAAAGTGTGCCACGACTGCTGCATGCTCGTGGTGCTCGACACCATCGAGGTGCAGAATGTGGTGACGGAAGTGTGGGAGTTCATGGAGTCGATCGGCATCCGCCTGCCAAAGGTACAGCCAAATTTGATGGACTAAGAACCGAGTTGTGATTCAATCATGTACCAATAACTAACCCTTGATATCTTCTGGTGTTTGTGGTTATGTTATGCTTACAGCTTCCAGTATACCTGGTCGAGGCGCACACTCTGAACGAGCACTGCGGTGAGCTGAACCACACACTGTACGACTACAGCAGCAACAGACCAGCGGAGGGCCACATCACGCGAGGCATCTGCTTGTCGGAAATCACGAATGTGCGCCACATGGTGCGTCATGGAGGCAGCGCAGTCCCCGAGGTCGTCTCCGTCGAAAAGGTACGAATAGGAGTGTTAAAGAGCTACGAACAAGCTTCTATACTTGCAGTGGGTGTTGATGATGACTGAAATTTGTATGATTTGTGTGGAATACCATCATCTATTTACCTGTAGAACCGCTCGGTGAACGCGATTTTGATCCTTCACGGCCTCCCGTACGACCTCACGGCGCAGGTGATCGCGCACGAAGCCACGCACGCGTACATCAAGCTCAGCGAGAGCTTCCCAGATCACCTCCCGATGATGGTACTGAATGGCAATGTCTATTGAATTTGGCTTTGCAGCTATCGCTGAACCGAGTCTAACTTTGTGATTTTGTGTCTACTGGCAGGTTGAAGAAGGCATGTGCCAGCTGATGAGCTACCTCTTCCTCAAGTACAAGCGCGTGGTGGAGAACGACAAGGAGCCGAAGAAGAAAGCGACTTTTCCCGCTCGTCTGCGCAAATTCCTGGTGAGACAAATCAAGAACGACCAGACTCCGGTCTACGGCGACGGCTTCCGCGCCGCCTACGAGGCGTACACGCGCGTGCACTCGCTCCAGAAGATGTTCGACAGTCTGCGCCACACGGGCGAGTTCCCATAGTATTTGGTGAGCGATACCATTAGACAGCCGACTGTTTATTCGCGTGATTTTCTAGCCATGGTTGGCGATTTCTCCATGGGAGCACAACGACAACCAACCACCTTTTTTCCGGAGCTCCATCGAAGAGCTCAGTAGCTTTCTCTCTTTCTGTGTGTGCGTGCAGTGCTGAAGAAACTTGGTCCAGTTATAAAAAATGTAATCTCACCTTTCAAACCCTATGGAAAAGCTGCCGAAGCTGCTGCATGCTGCATGAATCATCAGGGAAACGCATGACGGCTTTCGTCAAGGACGGTGGCAACTTGGTGTTAGTCCAAGTGTAGTTTTGTCGACGGTTTTGGAATTACACGTTGTAAAAAAATGGATACTTTCCATTCTTTGTCAAACTCGGTAGCATCAATTAAAGATATCCAAGACAAGCAACCGACTGGTGGTTTTTGGATTTATGGGTGTGTGGCAAAAATATCCAAGTGGGTAATTGGGTCGTACCAGTGCTGTACCGCTCGTTTTTGAGTGGTGGAGAGCGTGCCCCCCAGCCAATGCTTCCAGCAATTGAACTGCTGGCGGAAATGGAGCTCTGCTCGGCGCATTGTTGGAATACTCGCCGTTCGCCAAGTCGCATTCGCCGCTGATTCCTCTCGCAAGAAAAATGGCCTCGCTCGCTGCCGCCCGCCCTGTCGTCTCGGTCCTCTCCGTGGAGAAGGAGACCGCCACCGTTGTTGCGCAAGTCGCGCTCCCAGCGGTGTTCACGGCCCCAATCCGTCCGGATGTCGTGAACTTTGTGCACACCAACATGGCCAAGAACAACCGTCAGGCTTACGGCGTGTCCCGCCGCGCCGGTCACCAGCACTCTGCCGAGTCATGGGGAACGGGTCGCGCTGTGGCGCGTATCCCACGTATCGCCGGTGGCGGTACCCAGCGCTCCGGCCAGGCTGCTTTCGGTAACATGGTCCGTGGTGGTCGCATGTTCGCGCCAACCCGCATCTGGCGCAAGTGGCACCGAAAGATCAACGTGAACCAGCGCCGTTTCGCCGTGGCGTCCGCTCTTGCGGCTTCGGCGCTCCCAGCTCTGGTCATCGCGCGTGGTCACCGCATTGAGAAGGTGCCTGAGGTGCCTCTCGTGCTCGAGGACGCCGTCGAGAGCATCCTGAAGACCGCCCAGGCCGTGAAGGTGCTTGCCAAGATTGGCGCTGACGCCGACGTCGAGAAGGTCAAGGACTCGAAGAAGGTGCGCACTGGCCGTGGCAAGACTCGCAACCGTCGCTACGTGACCCGTCGCGGTCCTCTGATCGTGTACGCGAACGCGAACGGTGCCGAGAAGGCTTTCCGCAACATCCCAGGTGTGGAGCTCGCGAACGTGGAGCGCCTGAACCTGCTCCAGCTGGCCCCTGGTGGCCACTTGGGCCGCTTCATCATCTGGACCCGTTCGGCCTTCGAGCAATTGGACGCGCTTTACGGCACGTACTCGAAGAAGTCGGTGAAGAAGGCGGACTACACGCTGCCACGTCACCAGATGAACAACGCCAACTTGGGCCGTCTGATTAACTCTGACGAAATCCAGTCGGTGCTGCGCGCGGGTAAGTACACGAGCTTCCGTCGTCACCACAAGAAGAACCCGCTCAAGAACCTTGGCGCCATGGTCAAGCTTAACCCGTACACGCTTGTTGCGCGTCGTGCTGAGCTCCGTGCCGAGGCTCTCCGCGCGGAGAAGAAGGTCGTGAAGAAGAACAACACGAAGAACACCCCTGCCCGCAAGGAGCAGTCGCGTGCGCTCTTCGCCAAGAACTCCTCGGACTAAGTTCTCTCGTTGTGAGTGATCGTTCATCAGGACAACAGCAAGCAAGCAAGCAACCACCAAGCGCAGCTGAATAGTGTAGTAGGTAGGTAGTGGTTTGTGAGGAGATAACTCAAATTGAAATCAACTCGCACAACGCTCTCTCCAACGAGCTGTGAGGCAATGAGGCTATTACGATCTGTGGTCCTGTGTTCTCGACTTTTTTCTTTGCTTGGCTTGGTGCCGTGGCGCCTTGAGGTATCTCCAAGAATTATTGCCAGAGAATTGACTTGTTAAAATTGGTTTGTTGATGGCCATTACCAGTCTGGGAGTCCTAACACCGCGCGAACCGATTCGAGAGCCTGCTCGGGCTTTGCTGCTGCCTGCTTGTTGGCTTGCTCTGCCTTCTCACTTGCGTCGTTCTTCTTGTTCTTGCTCAGTGCTGATGAGCTTGCCATCAACAGCAAACGAAGCGCCTGCAGATCCAAACCAAAGGGTACCAGATTAAATGAGCGTGCATATACAACACACATAGCCAAAAGCACATTCTCAGCCAGAAACAAAATATGCACCAACCTGCGCATACTGCTTCCAGCCTGGGAGCAGCATGAACTCCCACAGCTTCGCGTCATTCTCGCCGTATTTCGCCAGCTCGTCGCTCATTACGCCCAGTTCGTGGCTCGCTTCGGGCTTCCTCGCAGCCACCCACGGACAGAACCAGCGGTGCTGCGCGGCGAGGTCAACTGCTGCTGGGTGCGTTACCTTCTGTCGCTTTGCATTGCGCTCGACACACTCTTCGTCATCCGTGTCTACAGATAATTGATCGGAAGGCGACGACTCTGCTGAGAAACTCGACATGCTCCAGCGACGATTACAGGTCTCGCACCACGCCACCGCACTTGCTGCATTTCCAGGTTGCTGTTGTTGTCGTCGTTTCTCCAGTTGCCAGCCATAGACGCTTAGCAGCGTCACATGCAGCAGAAACTCGGGAATGTTGTCTTTGTTGCTTGCTTCATGCGCGTTTGTGCTAATCAGGTCTTCAAACTTGGTCACCAGCACTTTCTGGAACATCTCGGCAGTCAGGGACGACGACGCTCCGCCCGCTGTCGACGTTTCTTGTAGGATCTTCTTCATGACGCTCCCATCAATTCGCAATGTGCCCAACAGATCAAAGAGGTTATCGCCTGGGCAACTTGCCAGAATCTGCTCGATGCGCTTCTCAAGCGACATAAGGACCTGTTCGGGACTCGCGATCGGAAGCTACAAGTAGCAATTGCAAGTAGTAGACATCATACCCATTTGTTAGAGCCACGTACATGCATACTATCAGGATCACTAGCACAAGAGTGACAGTAGAGCTTACTTACTGTTGTGAACGCCTCGGGGGACGGGTTCTCGCGCCATGGACAGAGCGACGAGTGGCCCGTGGCCAGCAGCTTTGCAAATGCACCTGCGACTTGCAGCACGCCCTATACGAGTTACGAATAGCAAAACAACATAGTCAATATGAAAGCCAAAACAGTGCCATGATGATGTAGTACCGTAGTGCCCCCATCGTTCTCCGTACCTTCTCGCTGAGCTTTTCGTCGATCTTGAAGCACAAATACTGCTCACAGCTACTCATGTCATGTCCATACATACGATAAGGTCAGCAGACCACCCTCTATAACCCATTAACGCACAGGCACTCATATGTCCACACACACAGCACATACCATGGACAGTAGAGCTGGTCGGGCTGCGCCGTGTTGATCCACCCGTGGCGCGCGCACGCAAACACAGAGATCGCGTCGGGTTTCGCAAACCACGTGCCGATGGAGAAGCTCGACACGCGCTTGAGGAAGTCCTCGTGACTCCACGGCCGGCAGCTCATCTCTACGTCCACACGCAGCAGCGTCAGCGCACGTTCTTCTTTTCCTCCATCATCGGCATTATCGTCGCTCTTGCGCTCTTCGTGCTTTACGATGGCTGCTGTCGTTCTAGTCGTTGCCTTGCTGCGCAGAGTGAGGCTGCTGCTGGTGTTAATTGAGTTACTGCTGCTGGTGCTGGGGAGGAAGAAGGACGGGTCGACGCTCATTTTGCCGTCGAGCGGCGTGGTGGCGTCACGCCATTCCGCGAGCACCGCGTCTAGCCGCTTCGTATCGACCATCTTCTTGGTATTCGCTTTGTGTTTGTCTTGCAAGCAACAAACAGCACAGTAAAGGTGGATAAAATCATGACTGGAGTTGAGTATGCACCCAGTTAAGTACGATGCATTTGATGATGCTGAATGAAGCTGAGGGCAGGGCGGGACGGACAGTCGTTCTTTTGGCAATCATGGCAATGACGACGGAGCGTTGTGTGTTCCCGTGGCGCGACCGAGCGCTTCTGACGCGCCTGCTCTGCTTCTTGCATGGGGGAGACGTCCTCGAACTCGCACAGACGCATAGAGCGTGTCTCGAGAACATTCTCCCGATTCTGCAGCAGTACAAGCGCCGCTCCGCAAGACTCGCGCTCGCGATCTGGTGCTCGCACCACCTGCGCGTGGAGTTCCAGTCCTACTACCAAGTGCTCGACACGCAACGCATCCCGCGGTCCCAGTCGCGCGACCCACGAGTGCCGCCGCGCGTGATCTCGTTCTGGAGCGAGCGTGGAAAGGTGCGCGTAATGATCAGCTGGACTATTAAACTGTTGGCATACGGTTGTGGCTAACGTTTGGCTGCTTGTGTGCGCAGGTGGAGGGTGGCACAGTGACGCTCAAGCCAACTTCATTGCCGCTCGTGCACCGCGATGGGCTCACTGCGCATTTCGAAGTCGACGTGAGCGAGAAGCCCATGCTCACGAGCGTTGTGCAGACCCAGCGGCGGATCTACACGATGGTGACTGTGAAGCTCCGACGACACAGCGAGGCAACTTCAAGCGATAGTACTGGTGATGATGAGACGGCCAGTAGTGCAACAGTTTTGCGCCAGTACAGCTACATCAAGGATTTCGGCGAGTGGGTTGCTCCGACACCAGCAGAGAAGCGGTTGTACGACCTGCAGGGTCGCGCGCCATGTCGATACGACTTGCTCACGCGCGATGGCAGCATAGCGCTCGAGCTCGACGTACCCTCTGGCACAGATTCGCTGGCGGATTACTATTTGGTCAAGAAAGCGGTCGTGAGCATTCACATGGCGGAGCTACTGCAGCATTATTTTCAGAGCTTACGACCGCTGCGACCACTACCAGCGCCAGCTCAGCCTGCAGGATGCGTCATCTCGGTACGTCGTATTGGCACATGCTCGTGGTTGCTTCAGCCTGTGTGTGCATTGGACTGATAAGTTGTGTTTTACGCCGTGGCTATGGATTTTGCATATAGCTGCACTTCAGAACCTTGCAAGGCGAGCAAGTGCACGCCTACACGATCCCAGGACAGCTCAGTATCGAAAGACAGCAGAATGAGTCCACAAGCTCTCCATCATCAAGCGCTACTACAGCCATGGAACACTTTGATATCATCACCTGCAAAGCACATCCTGAAGCGGAGAAGTCCAAAGTCGAGCTTCCGAAAGAACCCGGGTACGTGTGGCTGCGGGTATGGGACTCCAGTTCCAAGCAGATCTACTACCACTCGGTGATTCTCCACCAAGGAGCAGCAGTCGCAAGAGGCGTTGCATCCATGCACACGCAATGGCTCCCTGGAGTGCTCGAGTTCTTTCCAACGCTCGACTCGCGGCAGCGAAGGTGTTTGAAAGGGCAACTGACGATCACAAGCTCCAAGTTCAGTGGAGAGCTCCAGGAGTTGACAATCGTCGCACAGCACATTGAAGCGTCGAGATTGGAGCGGTACGCGGCGACAATGCGTTCGTACACGCGAATAGAAGCGTAAGTTGGAAGTGCTAAGAACGTGACAGATTCGACACGTGAGCGAAAACGACACCCTGTCGACTTCAAGCGGGCGGCTCATGAGGTGGCTCGTTAGTACAGCTTAATAAGAGCATCGACGGCGACCCAGAGCACCATCATTACGGACATGAGTTACTCTGGTGCATGAGCCGTCTCGCGAACGAGAAATCCCTGCATCATCACTTTACAGCCGGAAACAAAGCCCATGCAACGTTTGTATGACTGTAAGATAGATAGATCTGCAAACGATCAATCGAATTCTCGAAAGGTGGTAAGTGGCTCTCAGTAGACGACAACGAAACGCGAGGTTCTTGACAGACAGATCCTAAGCGAGTTTCCAGTCAGTGCATGACTCCGCTATGGAATATATGCACATGAACCGCAATCGATGCAATTATCGTAACTCAAGAGCCTGCAAGTGGGAGATTCACGTTGTTGTGGAGGTGTCATGGAGAACGCCAGGTCCGGAGAGCTCTACGTATCGATGGCTAAGACACAGCTGAGCTAGCAACAAAGCAACTCGAATTGGGTACAATGATGATGATTCTCTGTCTCAATGGTATGCAGCATTAATTAGCGCAAAGTGAGCTCTAGCCCGAGTGTGGCAGCCACTGCTATCTTTGCCTGTAATACCCAGAAATCACTAAGATTCACGTGAAATGCCTGTGCGGAGTATACGCAAGACGATGTTTCTCGACTGTCTCTTCCTGTATCTAATTCGGAGCAGCAATGATGGAGCCCAGTTCCTAACCACTAGGCCTCCTGGACACAGTCGACTGCTTTGAGCTTCTATTGAGTATAGACAAAAAAGCGATTAACGGCGTTCGAGGCGTCAGCTTTCGGCGATGTGTCTGCAAGGACACACTCTGCTTGCACTTGGTACAAGACCAAATATTGTCGAGGAACACTCAACTCGCAGCATATGACCGTCTATGGATATGCAATTTCGATTTCGACGGACGAGACGCTGAAGTTCCTGTTGCACGACCTCATAAAGCTCTGCCGCTGGGATGTGTGCTGAGGAGCCTCGAGGATCTCGAAGCGTGCCGTGTCGTGAGCTTTTCTGTTGGTGTGCGGAATTAATTTGTGACCGAATTGGGAAACTTCAACAAGCGTGACTATTACTTTGCTCCTCTCGCTGCCTTTTTGAAGTCCTATTTTTGTAATATAAAACTTTTGTGTGTGATTCTGTTATTAATGATCTTAAAATAGTCAGCATTATTATTATAGATATTTTTGTATGCTGATTGTGTGTTTTCTTATTTTTACATGTTTATTTTGTAAATAATGATTAAGTAAGGTTTTATTAATGGATCCTGACCCAGACTCGCCAGAAAACCCTTTTCTTCCTCAATAGAGCGCCCTCGCACTTTTCCTTTCGCAACTCTTCCAGCCAACCCCCTCAAAGCCCGCGCTGAGCCAAAAACCCGATACAAAAAGGCACAAACACCACACAGCACAGCAGCAAGTATGGCAGAAACAAGCTCCGTGGATCTCGACCAGCTCGAAGCCGAAGCCGCGCACTTGGACCAGCCGACGACGTCTTCTGAGACGACCACTGCCACTGGCGGTGCAGGCGAGGGCGATGCGGACTCCGTGGCCGCAGTTGATGCCGAGATCGAGGACATGAAGCGCCGCGTGAGGGAGATGGAGGAGGAGGCCGCGAAGTTGAGCGAGATGCAGTCCCAGGTCGAGACGCAGATGGGCAAGAACACCGCCACGTCGCTGAGCGAGATGCACGGAGGTAGTGCGGCGGGCGCGGCGGCAGCGGCCCAGGCGGCGGCGCAGCTCGCGATGGACGACAACTCGATTTACATTGGCCAGGTCGACTACGGCAGCACCCCTGAAGAGCTGCAAGCGCTCTTCCAGTCGTGCGGCACGATCAACCGCGTGACAATTTTGTGCGACAAGTTCACGGGCCAGCCGAAGGGGTACGCGTACATTGAGTTCGCGTCGCGCGACGCAGTGGAGAGCGCGATCTTGCTAAACGACACGATGTTCCGCGGCCGACAGCTCAAGGTGACGCCGAAGCGCCAGAACGTACGCGGATACAACTTTTCCCGTGGTGGGCGAGGTGGCGGTCGCGGTGGTCGTGGCGGGCGAGGACGTGGTCGCGGCCGTGGACCGATCCGTGGTGGCTTCCGTGGTGGTCGCGGTGGCGGCGGTCGTGGATTCCACCCGTACTTCTAAGCAGCAAGTTCCAGTGCCAGTGATGCAGAGAGAGGAGAAGCGGACAAGGGTCACTCAAGACAGACACACAGGCAGATGAAGATCGCCCGACCCCACGCACACCAGGTAAAAGAGCAGCTTGTTTGCTTGGTATCCTACATTTCAGAGTTGCTTTTTCTATCCTGTCAGCATGACATGATGAAGAAGCACGAAAGAAAAGATCGCGGAGAAAAGATGAAAAAAGAGAGAAGAGGGATAAAAAGATGAGAGCGAACCAAAAAAATCAAACCACTATGAAAAAAGAGGGGGGGGGGGGGGGGGGGGGGGGGGAACGAGGGGGGGGGCCGGGCGCAAAAAAGGGGGGAGAAGGAAGAGGGAGGGGGGGGGGGGGGGGGGGGCGGGGGGGGGCGGGGCGGGGGGGGGGGGCACAAAAGAGAGAAAGGGGTGGGGGG
>JALBZB010001060.1:0-13665 GCA_038050625.1 Pythium sp. MPC-2022a
TTTGAAAGGATATATTTTTGCACAGGAAGTTAATAATGGGAACGTTGCCTGTATTGGAGATTCGAATTGGAAATTTGTTTAAGAATTGGGAAATGCTGGGATTTGGGTGGATTTTCCCACTTTTAAGGTGACCTGGTTATCTCGTCTGTTCTACACCCTGTTGAAGCTCGTCGTCGAAAACGACTTAGACAGCTCGCGCGTCTACAATATGGATGAGACGAGATTTTTACACGGAAGAAGAGCGCGACCGTCATTGCCCTCTGTGGATCTCGGAACGTCTGGTTCCAGACCGTCTCCACCGGCTTCCATTTGATTGTGGTGGTGTGTGGCAGTGTAGCCGGTCACTTCATTCCCCTCTGTTCATCCTCCCCGGTCAAAGAGTGGGGCACAACCTGCTCGATGATTGCGCGGTCGATAGCGCTCGTGTGACGTGTACCCACAGCGGGTTCATCAACAAGGGTGTCTTCATATGGTGGAGCGAAATGTTCGTAAACTCGGTACCTAGCAGCATCCGAAGGCCGCTGCGTCTGCTGTTTGACAGCTACATGTCCCACATCTCCTTGGAGCTACAGGAACCACTTCGGTGATCATCCGTAAAAATTGAAACAATACAGAGAAGATTAGCATGGCCCCTGCATCTCCTTGGAGCTGCTCTCGAAATGCGCCGAGCTCGGCATTTTGTTCGTTTGTCTGCCAGCAAATGCAATGCACATCATCCAACCGATGGATATTGCAGTCTTCTTCCCCTACAAGAAGAAAATATGAGCGCTTGTCCGACAATTCATGTTCTCGTCTGGTATGTACACACATTGCAACCTATTGGGTTTGGTTCATTTTCGTGTGATTGCGCTGACACAATTTACTTCTACTTGTTGCAGGGTCGTACAGTATTGACAAGCGCGATGCTCACTCCTGTATTGTGTCTGACTTCCAAACTGAACACACACCAAAGGCATCCAGGTTCTGAAAGCTGTTGTATCTAGGTTGGTGATATTGTCAAGCAACCCCCGTACCAAGACAGCACTGGACACTCTCATCATCATCGTCACCATCACTTTCAATGTCCGTTGTCCCATTCGTTCGTTCATTCATTCACGGACTTCCTTATACGAACTGACTGCTAGAAACACAAACTCACGCACACATCATCATACACAGCAAATACTTCACTACTATCGAAACTAGACCGTTCAGCTTCACCCTCCACTATCCAAAGCGAAACAACGGAAGCTCCGCCCTCACACCTTACATTGGTAATCTCCTCACTGCACGCTCGTGACTTCGGTGGACCGGCCGATCGTGACTTTCCGGTCCTGCGGCACGGGCGGCGGCGGGCTTCTTGTCGCGCGCTTGGCGGGAGTCGCTGGCGGGAGCTGCTGCGTCTGGGTCTGCGGTGGGGGCACCGAGTACTGGCGAGGATACCTTTCCGACTGTCGAGATGACGACGACGATGTGGACATTACGGATGACGTTGACGTCGACGAGTACGCGGACGCCGCTCTATGGAGCCGCTGCTGCTGTTGACCATGTGAGGACACGCGTTTGAGTGGAGGAGCCGTGGGCGGCGCCATGAACTCCTCTTCTTTAGGTGGCGGCGGCAACGTCGCGCTCGCGAGGTCCCAGGCGGGGAGCTCCTTGGCTTCGAGCACGCACCCCAAGCAGAATTTGAGCGCTTTCTGGATGCCCGTGTCGCCGACGAGGTCGACCGTCACTTTCTTGACCAAGCTGCACCGGCTGCACACGATCTTCCGGCAAATGTGGCATGCTGAGCCGGAGGGCGACAGGATTCCGAACTTGTTGAGCGACCGCTGGCAGGACTCGCAGTTGTCCACGTTGCCCTTTGAGAATGCCGCACCACCATTTTGATTCTGCTGCTGCTGTTGACGTTTCGACATGAGCCACTTGAGCTTCTTGATGTACGAGTAGTCGACGACCGACACGGCCGAGATGAGCGACTCGCTCGCGATGAGCACGGACACGCTCTCCATCATCTCGCCCTGTGGGTCCGTGAACCCGCGGCAGTAGATCTCGACCGTGTTCTCCGTGTGCGGACGGATCAGGTAGCAGAACGACAGGTTCGCGCGCAGCACGTTCAGGCCCGTGAGCTCGGGGATGCGCGGGATCGCCATCGAGTGCATGAGCAGGTACCCGACCGGGTCGCCGTTTGAGTCCTTCGTGATGCCCGTGGCCTCCAGGATCAGGAAATCGCGGCGCTTGATAAACTGATTGAGCGCCGCCGGGTGTTCCTTGATGAACCACTTCACGCCGAGAAACCTGAACGGCTCGGCTGGGGTCGGTCCCAGCACTTTGGTCAGGATCTTAGCGTCGTCAAAGCGCTCGTTAATGTGCGTGCTGCGCCACCGCCAGGACTCGTTCGTGTCGGCGAAGCAGCCGTACATCGCATCCTCGAGCGTGCCGTCCAGGTTACCGTGGAGCACGAGCAGTGGCACTTGCGGCCGCTTGAGGTTCTCCACGTAGCTACCAGCAGGTGCAGTGGTGTCTATCGAAGTGCCGGCGATGGACGGCAGCGAGCGCTCCGAGGACGCCGAACTCGCGTCCAGCGTGTCATCCTCACCACCCCCGTGCTTGCTCGAGCCGTCCGATGACACGGAGCGCGCCTTGCGTTTGTGCGCCTCGACCACCGCGAGCGTGTTGCGCTGCTTGTAGACGCTGATGCCCTCCTTCGCGCGCACCTGCTTCCAGTCGTGGCGTGGAAACTTGCGGCCGTCCGCGAGGAACTCCTCGTTGAAGCGGATCGTCTCGTCCAGCACGCGGTTCGCCTCGCTGATCAGGTTCTTCTGCTCGTCCGTCGAGAGCACGAGGTCCGGGAACGCGTTCGCCGGCAGCGTGAACTTCATGGTGTCGTACTGCTTCTGTGTAGTGTGAGTAAGTGGTTTGGTATCGAGGGGTTCGATGGTCACGAGCGAAGCGAGAGAGAGAGAGAGAGAGCGACTCGGCAAGTGAGGAGGCTGGGGACCAAGTGAGAAGCCTGATGGCGACTGGACTGACTGGCTGATTGCCTCGGGGGAGCTCGTGAAGAGGAGGAGCAATAGTGGAAGTGGTAGCGGGGCTGAGTGATTGAGAAGCTCAATTGCAGTGTGAGCCTGTGGGTGCAATGCAATGGAGAGTGAGTGAGTCGCGATGACGTCGGTGTGGTGATGCGCAATGCAGGCAGGCAAGCAAAGTGGTGTGATTTTTGGAAGGTGTCGAAACCTATGAGGATGCATATCTTACTGAACATGATATTTTTTAGATATTATTCAGTTTGGGTGAGGCTGGATGACAAATAGTGTATTTAAAGAGGTAAACGGATTGTTATGAGTGTTTGCATATTAAAGTGGGCTTTTGGATTAAAGAGGTGTGTGGATAGTGCAAGTTAGAAGGGACTGAACCACCTGTGAGACTTGATATTTGGCAGGATCAGAAGACAGTTGAATCCCTTGAGTCCCTTGGCCATAGGAAAAGGCGAGCCAGGTCAGTGAATTGTTGTGCTGGTGCAGTCGCCACCACCCTTTAAAACAGGTGTCGATGCATATAGCATATATAAGAAGGCTATTGTATTTCAGCAAATGTTATCAAACATTATCAAGTCACTATTTAAATGATACAATAGACAGCTAGAAGAGGGATTTGTGCCTTGAGCAACCTACTTCTGCTGGCTCTTTTTCTTCAGAAGCGATGCCACTCTGACTAACGACGCCAGAGGTCATGCGCCGCCAAGAGCTCCCGAGATCATCAACGCCCACGTGTGCTGTCTCTTGTTAATTTGCTGAACATTTGCGCTGTTTGTGCTCTGATGGCGATGAACTCACTCTGCATCCGCAACCGGCGTCCGTCACGAGCCACATGAACACACACACACAGCGTGCTCTCTTTACTATCAGATGGCTGACCGCGCGCTCTCTCTACTATCAGATGGCTGACCGCGTGGGTGTGGCTCTCAGGCGAAGCGCACGCAGAGTTTGCTGTTTCTTTGGTGGCTCATCGAAGCGGACAGGTCTGAAAATATTGGAGTGCCTGATATGTAGTGCGGTACGGTATTATGCCTTGGGCCACAGTAATCACCAAATTTGTTATGGGCGACGGCATGGAATTTCCGAGAGGCGTTTTTGAACGGACGGACATCAGTCGCATCTCGCCCCGAAACAGCAGGTTGCACAGTGGGCGTTTGGACCCACAGGCAGTGTACCTTCGGTCTTCTGGTTCCCGAGCAGATCTGATCGTGTGCTCAGTCACTATGAGCGCCTGGCTTGTCGATTGCCCTTGAATACTGTTCGCCGGATGAGCCTGGAGCTCTTCTACCAAAAGACGAGCGCTTGGTGATCAAGGCATCCATGTGGCATCTCCTCGTCAATGAGAACGTTCATCATTAGGCTCGTATTCACTATATAATTATTGGATGAATCAATGAAATGCTGGCGGGGATGCCTCCCAAACACGCCTTCCATTTGGGAAGATGACTAAGGTCGCCACGTCCTGAGGCATCATACACCTCTTGCATAGAATTACAACCGGGAGAGCGCGGCTGAGTGTCGCGAGCGTGGGATCCCAACATTGACCACTCACTTCCCGGTTGGTTAGACTCACAGCCCGTCTGTAAACCCAAGAGCTACCGTAGCAAACTGTAAAGTCGTGTCATTTTCATTCGCGGCGGGTTGAAGGCAGGTAGCGTTTTGCTTGAAGCATGCTTGTCTGAAGAAAACCCGCCGTTCAGGTTATATGCCTGTACTTGCTTGCTTATTGCAAAGCTTCACGGTAAATATTGTTGAGGAAGCGCACGTGGGCGGATGCAAGGCACGACAAGGCGAAGGAAACATCTTCCTGGTGATCTGATTCTGGCGTGTTTCGCCAGCTGCAAGCGAGAGGCCTGTCTCTGGCGGGGCGGACTAGACTTGCACTGGGAATTTGTGCGGCTCACAGCAAGCGCATTTCACGCTGTTGCACCGAGGACCGCCCTGGATACACTCACTCACTCGATAGAGACTTTCGCGAGGGATATTAGACTTTCTCTTCTCTGATTTGACTCTGTTGTGAAAATGTATCCTGCTGTATGAGATCACATGATCTCATCATCGTCTTTCCGGTCGTCAGGGCAGTTCAAATGTGGACCCCACAGGGTTGAGATTGGCCATCATCATCACGGCACCCATGAGTGGGTTCTAGGAGGGACCATTGTGGCCCTCGCCATCACCTTTACTTAGCCCCACGCTAGTTGAAAATGCTGCGACGCTGTGCACACTACTCAGATTCTCAAGGCCGAAGATCGAGGACTACCCTCGTGAGATAGGTGGGTGCGCATGTAGTATTTTAATTTAAAGTGGTGGGTGAAATGAAGTGTTGCTGCTGTACCTCCAGATTAGACAGACCAACTCAACAACCTCAAGTTGCTACAGTACTACCTGACTGCATAAACAAAACTGTGGAGGTCCCAAGATGGCGCACCGAAACCTCACTCTTAGAGAGCTTGTGAGCATTACAGCAAAGTGCTAGCGAAAACAGCAGCATCACATCATTGATCCTATTTTTTCGTGCTGAAAATCACTTGAAGCAGCACATCCTAGACATTCGATTCAGAACCACCTGGCAGAGCTCCGACAGAACTGAAGGAAACCGACAACCCACCACAGATTATTGTCATCGAAGTCAATTCTGAGTCTGAGTATGTTTTATCGATATTTCAATGGACTTTGAAAACAAAAAGCTGGAAAAACCGCTCTAACGTTTCAGCACACACCATATTTGAATGATCCTAAAGAGAAAGCGAGCGCATATGTAGCACTAATATTGGAGTGATGTGGGCGAGATATGGGACCAGGGAGGGGAGGTAGAACGACTACAACACCAGCACGTCGTAGTATCTATTATTTAATAACTGACTAAAAATCAGGATATTAACCGCTGATTATTTTAACCAATTCAGAGATGCCAAGAAACCTGACAGTAACCGTTTATTAATCGTTCCACCAGTTTGGAGATTCCACGCCATTTTCGAAAGCGAACGAAGTTGCATCTCTGTTGGCTCAGTCGACTCACGACACCAACTATCTGACAAGTAAATTTTCCTCGTTTCATTTGAACTAACATCCCTGAGGAAAATTCTCCTCAGCTGCCAGCTTTGAAGTCCGGTGGACAGACTTCCCCCGAGTTATCGGAAGTAACGAAATTGTTTCAAAATGGTTGATCGGCTCCCAGGAACTTGTCCCGCAGCGTGGACGTGTATACCTGACCATTTTCCAATGATGGAGAGGGATGTGCGTCCATTTGCTTCATTGTTGATATCTTTTCAGGTAGTATTGCTGGCTATCACTTCGTTTCGGCCCTACTACGTAACAATAATATTCCTTTACACTATCTGTGACCACTACTACATTGTGCCTGCGTTTGGTTCCACTGCGGATCGTAGAGCGCCATTAGTTCCACTGCAGCCTCGCTTGTGGACGCCTGCTTGGCTTCAATCACGCAGTGCAGACAGTAGACGACCGACTTGAGCTTCATCTCGGTGCTGCTCGCTTCGACCGCGAACTTCTTGGTCACGCTGCACTTGTTGCAGATCTCCTGACGACACGCTCGGCACGCAGTGCCGGTGTGGATGAGACTCCCAAACACCGTGAGGCTCGCCACGCAGTGGCTGCAGTGACTCGCTGGGCTGTGAGAACTTGACAGGGACGCACTTTGTCGTTTCCTGTGCGTGATCAAGTCCAGCTTCTTGATGTACGCGCAGTCGACCACGTGTACAACCGAGAGCATAAAGTCAGTGAACACCGAGATAGTGATGCTCTCAGCGAGATTGCCGCCTGGGTCGACAAAGCCTCGGCAGAACACCTCGACCGACGACTGGTCGAACTGGCGCGATATATAGCACGTCGACAGGTTCGTGCGCATGATGTCGAGGTGCTTGAAGCCTGGGATCCGCGGGATGCTGTCGATCGAGTGTATCAAGTGATACGCGACCTCATTGCCGTTCGAGTCGGTCGCGATGCCGTTGGCTTCGATGAATACGCGATCGCGCATCCTTGAGAGCACGCTGACGTTTCTGTACGTCCATTTCACGACGAGCGACTGGAACGGATCCTGGGCTGTCGGTCGCACGATCGTTGCCAGCACCTTGACGCCCTCATACTTCTCTTCGAGATGTGTGTCGCGGTGACGGGTCATTCTCTCGTTGTACGCGAGGGCCCCAAACGCCAAATCTTCAACCGTGCCCGGGACGATCCCTGTCGCGATCGCGAGCGACAGACCAGCAGGCTTGGTCTTACTGATCTCGACAGTGAGGTCCCTACTGGAGATCGGACTATCGCCATTGGCGCTCGACCCCGAGCTACTGTCGCAACTGGCGCTCGTTCGAGAGGTGCTGCCGCCGCTGAATGAGCTCTTCCCTGCAGATCGCTGCAGCGTTGTGCCTTTACCCCAAGTGTTCGATCGCTGGCGGCGAGCGCTTTTGCTGCAGCCAGTGGCGATAGTGGTGGTGGTGCTTGAAGTACCTGAGCTGCTGATACTGTCTCTCCTAATAGTCGGTTCTGACTGTTTCCCCTTTCGTGAGCGGTAGACTTGCATGTGCTCCTTGGTTTTCACGTGCTTCCACTCATTCTTTGGCAATTGACGATCGTTCGCGACAAAGTGCTCGCAGGCCGCCAGAGTCTCGGTGATAATGCGCTTCGCTTCCTGCGTGAGCATCTCGGTCTCCTCTGGCGTGAGGTTCAGCGGCCGCAGCATCTCGTTCACCATATAAGACGTCGGCATGTCTGCTGCTGTGAGATCTGGATCTCCAGTCTTTCTGTTTGTCTAGATGTGGCGGGGTCCTGGGATCCTGCTGCGTCGGATGAAGCAAATTGGAGAATGACGGACAACTTTGTGTCAACATCGCTCACCTCTTCCGGGTGGGTGTCTGGAATGGAGCTGTTCACTACTGTACAACGATGAGCTGGTAATCCGAACCCAGAACTGTAGGCGACAACACGACGATGAAAGAGAGCGAGCAAGCGACGGAGCATTCAAGGAAGAAGCGCTTTCGAGAAAAGATCGTGGCTGGTCTGATGTGAAATGGATACATCTATCTTATTATGAACAAATTTTTGTTTTACTTGCGTTCTCTAGGAACCAAGGATGACCTGCATAGACTAAATTTGAGTGTGGTTTGTTTGCTGTGGTCCCAACTGGTAGGAAGATTGCACGGTGACAACACGGTCCATTTTTTATGAGTTCTCTCGGTCGCAAGCGAACGAAATGGATGGAGGAAGGGCGAAATTGCAACAAGAAGAATTGATGACCAGAACTGCGAAGTAATGCCATGAAAAATTATTGATCAATAAGTACAGCCGCCAATGTTGATACGGATGCAGTGCGTCGGCCATTCACAATGCGTAAGACAGAGGAAGGTCGCACTATGGTCGGGCAGGGGCGTGATGCGAGTACCCTCCACCAGAGTGGCACCTCGGTACGATTCCAGAGCGTACGCTCTCGCCTACAATACCTCGGCTCTTGTGTGTTTCGTGGCAGCGCGAACATGTGCTGCGAAGTCCGTGTCTCGTTTGTCGTGAAGTGCAACACAACAGTAACAAATATGACGGGGAACCGGTGGGCATTCCGAATCCAAATCCGAGTGCGCGAAAAATCCACACTATAGAGAGGCTGGAAGAGCTAGAATATTGTAACGCTTGCTCTCTCAACAACAGCGTAAACTGGAATGCATAAAAGTACACGCACCTATAATAACATATCCTATCGTACTTTGTACCGGGGAGTCGATGACACTGATCGCTCCGTTTAGTTGGTCCAGTAGTGGTGGTGAACTCTTGTGTCTTGTCCAGTCTGGTGGATCATGTATCATGTCACACCTCCTATCCTATCTCCAATCCACAATGGACAAGTCAAGATTGACTGACCACACGATCTATCCGCCTGTCTGATTGAAGTTGAGAATGCAAGTTTCAACAGCGGACAGGCGACACTGTTTTAACAACCCTGACCTCTTGTTGTCACATCTAACAAACCCTCGGTAGAACGTTGTTGGGTGCGGCAGCAAAATCCAAGCTTAAAGTCACTATTGACAAAACTACGGTAAATACTTTGCGCAATCATACTCCACGATAAGTTCATGAAGACGACCGCGATTCATGCAGTATTTTAATTAAAATAGTAGACTCACCTCGTTCAGTTTCCCCTGTGTTGGGATGCCTATATCCGCGGTGGCGGGAACACATCTGCATACCCACCTGATGGCTTGTAAGGCCAGAAGAATACCCTCACTTCTATCTGGCGTTGTACATTTTCAATGCTTTGTTTTCTCTGCATGAAGTAAACGCTAAACAGCCGAAACGCTGGGTCGAACTCAGCGCAACGTACGTGTAATATCCGACAGCACGATTATTGGTCTATTTGCAAGCACCGTGTACTTTATAACTATGATGTATCCACCGTACTCTGAATGCGATTGAGAACAATACGCACGGGTGAATGTGTGAGGTTTCGAGGACCGAAGAGCAGATACTCCAAGCCTCCATTACGTGTAATCCTTCGTTTTATTGTGGGATTGATGTTGGCTGGAATTAAGGTGTCCTTACTGGCAGATGTGGCGGCAGCGACAGCATTACACGAACTCCTTCCGCCACGACTGCCTGCCTCGATATTACAAGAACGAAATCATCGCACACAGATTAAGTTTTTTGTGGTAATTGCTCCCCGTGTACAATGTCGGCATGCCTTCTGTGTAAGTTGGATCTGTGCTCCAGTGTATTCTCTGCGGGTGACTGGCTACTTGTCTGTTGCATCGAACGAAGCAAACGGGGGAATGACGGACGGCTTCGTCCACTAACTCATATGGGTGAATCGTGCTGGGAGGAACAGTAACGGCAGGTAGGTACTTCGAAGTACCGGTAACAGTTGAACCTACAAGATCTGTGAGAACAGGGCTGATGGGACTAGCGAGTGAGCCTTCCAATATTGAAGAGATTTTCGAAATAACAACACAAAACCATTGTTTCATGAAACGTTCTCGTATGCACGGCGATGGTGATATACCAGTCGGATTGCAATCGAGTGCACGCTCTCAGATTTATCAGCTTGCACGACAATCTGGTGCTGCAAACTGGTGCTTCGGCTCATTCAAAGTGACTGATTCAGAGCAGTGCCGGCAGCCATGCTCGGTTTCAATTCGGAACCGCTTTGCGGAGCGTACGAGAAAAAATCGGTGAAGCGACAAATGGTGTAAACTTGTCAGTACCTGACTCCTCACTGGGTGTGCGAATCCCCTCGATCTTAGAGGATCATGTGCCTATAGTTCTCAATCCTCTTTCGCCATCGCTATCAAAATCTTTGTTTAACATGCTGATGAGTGCTCGTCCTTCTTCTCCGCTCATTTCACCTGAGGTGAATTACGTACCAACATTGTTGTTGTCCAGCTGGCACCGGAAGGACAAACAATTCCAGAGACTGCGCTGATCCTTCCAGAGCGAGACGTCATGTGTGAAAATATTAGAGAATCTCGGAAGAGTGGGATCTCGATCGCAAGGCTCCAGCTTTTGAGTTCAGGATCGCCCCAAGCAACGTCCAGTTTACAAACCACAAACGGACAAGTTTTGTTTAACAATTGACAACTCCGTGTGCTGCAGCATTCTATAACCTACCTGGATTCTATGTGAATCGTCTACTCTGTAACCTGCCTTGATTCTCTTTGGTTTCGATCCAGAACTGAAAAGTTCCGCCTGTGCTCTTTTGTCTGTGGTGATATCAGCGAAAAGGCTTTGAATACTCTGTTGTGTATAAAGACGAGTCCCATTTGCTGTTGGTCTACCCTTGTTTGTTAAACGTGAGCCAGGGACGGCGTAGCAAATCCGAATTCGAGTGCGCGCGCGAAAGATCCATCCATGGGGAGGCTATTATCGTCGAGCTCTCGCACTTTCAGATCAGTGTGTACTGGCACAGACACCCCAGAGAGAGAGAGAGAGAGAGAGAGAGAGAGAGAGAGAAAGAGATCTGATCCTAACAGATCCTTAGCCTCGCCAGGCTCCTTTTGTTGCTTACTGTTAATCACCCCGGCCAGATAAACTTGCAACGGTGACAAGGTGATGTGCCACCAGCAATACCACTTTGCACGCGCGAGTCAGTAGTGATCAAATCCTCCCACCCATTTCCAAGCGGCAACTCCTACATGACAACCCGTTTGTGTCGGATGCTGCTTTGTGTACAGCCGTGAGCGCTGTCTGTCCCACCGCGCGTACAGTAGTGCACCAGGTACAAGTGTACGTACGTACACACACACTGGCAAGACCGATCCTAGCGACGTGCCTGTCTGATTGAAGCTGAACAAAATCTAAAGGTCGGACTGGTGGCTGCACCATTCTGGCTCAAGAGCTGGATGTGACAGCAAATGACGCGAACTTGGATTGCCTTGGTGACACGACGTGCTGTTCCTTCGTTCCAGAAAATGTATCTTCCATCTCTCACCCACGCTTGTCTTGCATCTTTGCTCTTGTCCTCTCGGAAGATCCCGACTGTAGCCATCCACCTAGCGGTACACTAAACTCTATGTCAGTTATTAAGTCACATAGTTTTCTGCACTTTATTTTTGAGTGAGCAATCGGATTGAGCTGCGGTCTTCAGAAGGCAAGGACTGGACACTTCCTGATACACTGCAAGACACCGTAATTCAAAAGCCACATACAGTCCGCCTAATAGATATACGGACACCCACATTTTGGTACTTCCTGACAAACGACATAGAACTAGACAGTCTAAATTGCACCAATCGGTGGGGAATATCGCGGTGATTCCACCAATCGAAACAGCATTCAAAACGAGCGAGTCCAGCGAGAGCAATAAAAAAGTGCCAACATTTTGGCGCGAAACAAAAATACTGACGCCAATTATATTTTAAATTAGTATGGAATTACGCGGCCGTTAGAGGTAAGTTCTGCAATACAGCGTTAGTTCATTGACTGAGCAAGACGTACGAGATAGTCGGCGCCAAACTGTTCCATGCGTCGACGATTCCCATCTTCAAATCGTTTCGGTTGTCAAAGTTCCTGCCGCTTGCGTACACAAGCTGCACCATGTGTCCCCATACGTTCTCGATGGGGTTGAGATCGGACGAGCAAGCAGGCCAAGGAAGCACACGAATACCGTGCTGCGCGAAGAATGCGCGAGTTACAGCCGAAGTGTGTATGCTTGCGTTGTCCTGCTGCAGCTACCAGTCCTCACCTGCGAGAGTTGGGGCGAATGGAAGCAGCGCCTACGTGAGCGTCTGTGTGTACTTTACGCTGTCCTGCTGGGCCTCGAGGAAGGTGAGCGGCGTTTTCCCAGCCGAGCAAAACCCGGCCCATACCATGACAGAGCTGCCATCGGACTGGCGCTTCATGACTGTTTGTGGTGGTCGTCTCGTGTCTCTTCAGTAGAAATGGCAGCCGTCGGGCCCACCCAAGTTCCACTACTTTTCGCCACTGAAGACGACGTGCGACCGCAACGTTCCCTCAGCGAGCCGAGCGCTTGCCCAGCTGACACACTCCTGAGCGTGTCGCTTCGTCATCCACTGAGACGCAGTACGCTTTTCGTAGTTGAGGTAAGGTGCTGCCTTGAGCAGCTGCTGCGCGCGCTTGACGCCGATACCTAGCTGGAGGTCCTCATGGAGTTGGCGAGCACGCTTGTCCTCGTTGCTTGTGCAGCGCCGACGCGCTCACCTTTGGTGTGCTTCCCCCATGCTTCTGGCGCGTATAATCCTCTAGATCAGAGAGAAAGCAGCACACGACGTCCTTGCTGCGACTGATGGTTGTGGCGATGGCTCTGTCACTCATGCCTGTGTGCGAGTAAGCGATCCTCGCTACACGCTCGTCCCTGGTGAGCATACTGGCGTGCGGCATCCTTCGAAATGAATAATGACTCAGTTTTAATATGTGATTGGTGTCAGTATTTTTGTTTCGCGCCAAAATGTTGGCACTTTTTTATTGCTCTCGCTGGACTCGCTCGTTTTGAATGCTGTTTCGATTGGTGGAATCACCGCGATATTCCCCACCGATTGGTGCAATTTAGACTGTCTAGTTCTATGTCGTTTGTCAGGAAGTACCAAAATGTGGGTGTCCGTATATCTATTAGGCGGACTGTAACTGAAAGAGATTCGACGCTGAAACAAAATGCGCCATTTCTAACCTATTCAACTGGCACTAAATCTGCCGCAGAAAAGTACTCGTCTTCCACTTGGACGCGATGGTGAACGTACTTCTTCCACTGCTGCTCGTTGATCATGTCTAGGCATCGATGAGCAAGCTTCTAAACCTCTTGCAGAGTGAACGAGCTGTTGTTTCTTGCGACGAAGCCTTTCAAATGTGCCCACACCATTTGATTGGATTGATTTCTGGGGGAGCAACAGGAAGGAAGAGGAGGTCGCAGCCGAACCTCGCAGCCAAGACGCTGATCATGTGTGTAACCGGGCGTTCCCGAGTTACGCAACACAGTGCACAGAGTGAGGAAGCGTGTATTGAACACCTTCCACAAAGACTCATGACGGGGTTGAGAACGTGCTTCTATTGCCTGCAGATGCAGAGTAATAAGCACAGCTCTCTGTTGTCTGCGCCCTGCAGGGCAATGGTGCGTTTCTATTGGTCTCCTGTACAGACAGGGACCGCGCAAAAGACTCCTACTATTTAGAGGGGTAAATCGTGACTGTTTATTAATGTA